>JARHVA010001348.1:495000-500000 GCA_037957365.1 Torreya grandis | reverse complement strand
TAGGCCTAAACTAGCCTTAGTAGAGTTGTTTGCATGTTTGTAGGTTTAGGTCACCCTATAGGTTTCTAATAGCTATGGATTTTATTTCATGCTTGTCCATGTCTATAAAATCTCTCAACATACTTTTGTAAGGTCTCTATAGTCTTCAACTGATTCTCTTTCCATTTGTCCTCTAAACCTATAGACTTTGTTCATCATGGAGTGCCCTCTATCTAAGATATAACAAAGGGTATATCCTTTCTTGTCATATGTAAAAAAAACATATAATAAGTTTGTTTAAGTCATGATTATACTTTATATATGTTTATATATTTGGTTGATGCTCTTAACACCCCCAAATACCTTACATTCCAAGGTAGACTCTTAAGGTGCTAACTACATGCAATGTTTTGCAAATATGACTAAAGGTTATCTTTTAAAAACCCTTCTTTACCTTGTTTACATGATAGGTAAGTCTCAAAAGATGTTTATTATCATTTATAAGACACTCCAAGCATATTCATCATCAATACCTTCCATAAATCTTTAGCACATACCCCTTACAATGATAGGTCATAAGTGTTGACTATGTGGGACTAGGTTCACCAGCTTGTAGATGGTTCCTACATGTTTAGAGCTTGTAACCTTGAAAAAAGACCTTATTCAACTAAATAATCCCTCTTCATTCCTCATTTGGACCTATTCATAACAATATCATGCTATCCCAACCCCAAGACCACAATGTTTTTAGCTCATTGTTAAACTATAGTCAACTATAGCTGATCTATATTTGAGTGACAAGGTTCCTATAGGTGATCTTCAACCTAAAATAAATATGCTTCATCATTTGGGTCCTTTTAGAAGTCTTGGAATAATTTATGAACTCTAAAAGTGCTTATTTTTTCATGATTCCATGCCAAATTTTCACCTTCGACTTGCAAATAACTACAGTCAGCCTGTAGATGAACTTCTTGAGGAAAAAGCCACCTGTAGGTGGTGATACAAGTTAAAATATTTAATTCAACCTATTTTAATATCCTTGAATCATTAGTGTGTCCCCTACTTTAATTAAATTTATAAATAATAAAAACATGCTCTTGTGATGCCACCTATGATTGTAAAGTCATATGAGGTTCAAAAACCCATAGAAAACACTAAATAAATATAGTGAACAAATGCCAAGAATGGAGGCCTTCAAACATCCTTTTTCTCTAGTCACACACCCATTCTTTTTTGAAAGTTTATATCCCTATATGAAGGCTAAAACATAGAACCATTAAAAATGACATCAGTTCCCTGTCACCTCATCAAATGGTAGCATCAAAATCACATACGGTTCTATTTTGGATCTTTTAGGGAACTTATCCCTAAACTAAGCTTCTACATGTAGACACAACTCTTTTAGGCTTGAATTCCACTATATGGTTCAAAAATTGATTATCATAGTGCCTTCATCACTGTAAGACCTTGAGGAAGGTCTTAAACATGTTTAACATATCTATATAATAATCTCAAGTGTCTTTAAGAGCCTATAGATGCACACACAACAACATACAAGATAGTGAGGATAGAAAGTAGAGAATGTGCATGGTGAAATATATTATAACTAGTTTTGGACACTCCATAAGCTTCAAATGGGAGTTTTCAAAATTACAAGGCTTGAAACAAGTTTTCACACCCCATTTCAACATGACCCTCCCCTAATAACACCTATAGATGCATGCATAGTAACAAATAAGGCAGTGATGGTAGAATGTAGAATGTACATATGATGTATGCTTCTATAAATAGCTCTATACCTTCATAAGGTCTTAAAATAAATATTAAATACCTCATGGGGATTCAAACCAAATTGAATGCTTCACCTCAACATGATCAACCTCTTTTGAGGCACCTATAGGTGCATACTAATGGCATATGATCATGTGTCTTAGAGAAATAAATGGCATAGTTAGTTTTATGGAATTATAGAGGTTTAATTTGTTTTTTAATCATCCAAGGAGATATTCAACAATTTTTTACTCTTCATGTACCTTCCATAAACGTTTTCACACTTCAAGACACCATAACTATAAATTGAAATTTGCAAAAAGATGATTGTGTGTTACATTTGATTGTGTTCTTGATCAATGAATGATATTGAGAGACCTAGATTAGAAATAAAGTGGTTTTTATGACATGAAAAATATGAATCAAAACATATCACATTCACATGAAACCCTTGTGAGAACTAGGACCTCTGTATTTGATGGAAAAAGTCTGCAACTTCACTAGCATACTCCACATGAAACCTAAGAGGTTTAAACTCATCAAAACACTTCTAAAGATGAAAAAAAGATCAAAAACATGTTATAAGTAATTTCAAATCCTCTGGAATCCATTTAATTTGTTAGATTGTATGGACAATCTCAAACAAAAGCAAAACCTATAGGGTGTGGGAATTAGCATGCAAAACCATATAGTCAATTTGTTAAGAATGGTTCATAAAGTATATGAAACCATTATCCAAAATAAAAATATTTTAATTAATTATACCAATTTTTATTTCTATAACCAAGATAATTTGACTTGAAAGTCCTCCTACTGACTGTACCATACAAAGACCTATTGATTAGTTTTTCTTGCCTAGTGGAGAAATGGAGAGATAGAATGGTTTTGGTCCAATTTCAGAACTTATAATTTAAATAAATAATATAAATGTATTAAATGAAGCTTAATATTTATTCCATAAGGTTTTCCCACATTTCACTCTCTCCCATAGGTGGCACAACCTGCAAAACTCCCACTTTTTCACTTATTTTCTTGATTTTAGTTAACAACTGCAAGATTTTTAGTTATATACTTACATATCTAATAGATAATAATATTATATACATTTTAATATATTTTATAACACTTTTATTTCTAGGAAAACCATACCATTCTCATAAATGGCCCAAATATGACCCTTTAAGTGACATAGAATGACTTAGGAAAAAAATTATTATAACCAAGGTGATGAAAAATTAAATGACATCAAATAAAAACATTAAACACTCTATGACATTATAATATACCCCTATATCAAATTTTTTACTATATGGGGTTAACTCATTTTTACTTGTGGTAAAAAATAGTCAACATTCTTGACGATTTCTAGGGGTGGTATGCTCATTATGCCTAAGACCAGTAGCCTTTCCCTATCCATTGGGATATGGATTCACCTATGTAAAATTATAATTTTTAAATTTCATTTTGCATATACCAAAATATAATAAATGACAATAATAAGACATAAAACAATACACCACCTACATGTGCTTCATGAGCACTTATGGAACACACACACACACACTAACCAAACTAACCAACTCAAACATAAACTAATCTGAAAGAAACACTTCTTAAAAGATAAAAGGGGAAGTATAAATACTCTCTTTATCAATTAAATTAATTAACTAATGATACATGTTGCCTTTTGATCCCTGGTATTGATGCCTCTATCATCTTCATGGTGTTTGCCAACCTCATTGGCATGATGTTCAAAGAAATCAAAACATCTCCAACTAGGTTAGCTATGGAGATGAAATCTTATTGCACCCAAACAACCTCAACTTTCTCATAGTAATCCTTAACTATAGTATTCAATTTTGGTTCAATAAGGCATACCTTATTAGCTTCCATGGTGATCTCAATAAGGTTGGGTTTCTTTTTAGCTACAAGTTCTTCAAGTTCATCAAGGAGCTCTACATAGTCTACCCAATCTTGGTCATTATCCTCCATGGATAAATATTTATCCACCTTATCATGTACTTGTTATTAAACTTTTCAAATCTCTTAAAGTTTATCAAAATGTCCCATTTGTTGATGCTAATCAGGCTTACTCTCCTTGTCACCTAAAACCACCACCTCTTCAACCTTTTATTCTTGATGTATGAGGTCATCAAGATGATCCTCCTTACATTATAATACATCTAAGGGTGGTTAAAAATTAGGATGAGTTATAGAGTACTCTTCAAGGACTACATATTCTACCTTGGTCTCATTAAAATCTTTAAGGACTACAACCTCTTGAGGAATGACTCGAAGTTCACCTTCATCCTTGATAGGAAACTCAATGTCATGCTTGAAATGACCATCAACAACCTCATGTTTATGTATGTGCTTATTAAGAGAATAAATTGAATAAATTATATTATCAAACTCTTGGTTTAATGCATGAAATGTCTAACATAAGTCTTCATCTTCATGACTATCATGCTCAAGAACTTCTTCATCATGGACAACAATTATGGGGCCCTTATCAAGCACTTCTTATATATTTTCATCAAATTCTTTGTGTAGCTTAAATAGGATCCTCGATATATTTCTCCTCATTCAATAAGGTATAGTTACATTTATTTTCACTAAGGGGATTCCCTATGTTGATCTCCTCTTCATAGCTACTCATGGCATCTTCTTGATCAGCTATGACTTGAGTTGTTTCCTCTTCATTTACTTCCCTTTAAATGGGTTGTTTTTCAAGAAAGTGTGAGGTGAAATGTTGATGGATAGGCTGATGAGTTGGAGGTAAGGAATGGAGTTTCACTTAAGTATTATGAATTGAGTATGGAGTGTGAGGTGTATTATATGGATTGTAAATGGATTTAGGAAGGACTTCACTATTAAGCTCATGGGGAAGTGACATTTTTTTCTGGTTAGAATGAAAACCACTTACATCAATAAAAGTTTCACCTTACCAATATCCTTCTTAATTCAATTCAATAAAAATATTCTAATTACTAATTTCTTTGAGAATAGAAGGCACTTCTTTTCCAATTCTTGTTATTTCTTGATACCCTGTTGATTTTTCTTTCTTTCCCTTTAACTATCTCTAACACATGCATACATCTTTTGGCAATACCTCTTAACTATTTCATCATATGGTTAGGGAACACATCAAAATTATTATCCCATGTCCCCATATTATCTTCATTATCTATAAACTCTGGTAGGAGTGCCAAGAGGTATTTAACATGATATAGGGCTGATGGAGGAGGAAG
>JARHVA010001348.1:467500-492500 GCA_037957365.1 Torreya grandis | reverse complement strand
GCTTAGTAGAGCTATCTCCATGTTTGTAGGTTTAGGTCACCCTATAGGTTTCTAACACCTATGGATTGAATTTTATGCTTTTTCCATGTCTATCATATATCTCAACATCCTCTTGTAAGGTATCTATAGTCTTTAGCTCATTTTCTTATCATTTGTTTCTATTATCTGGTTCTGTTGGTACTATTGTTGATTTAAATGTTTTTTCTTCTCCCATATTAATAAGGACTCTTAAGGTAGTCCATTTTAAGGATTTGGTATCTTTTTTATTCATTCTTAGGAATCCCCCAGTTTCTAAGATAAGATTCACACAAATAGGTCTCTCCATACCCCAAAAATTGACCATGCTAACAAAAATCATGTCGATTGAAGTAACCCAAGGTTTTACTAGATTTTTAGCTTAAGTTACCCCTATTAAGGAAACATTTCCGTGGGAGAGGGTTAGATAGATACTTCCCCATTTTCCTATTGAAATAAGTGCATCCCTACAACATCCTTTGGTTACATCCAATCCAATGACTCATCCACCCATTACATCCTTAGACCCTACTCAAGAATTTGAAATGAGAGAATTTGCTATTCCCCAATGGGTGATATATATGTATAATGTTAGGAATTAAATATAAAATTTGGTCTTAACTGAGATCCCCATAGTATTCACTTGATTCAATAAGCAGAATTAGACTATTCATAGAATAAGGAAGAGGAAGATTATGAACATGAAAATACATGTTGATTGGAGTTTAAACAAAAATATAACATGTTCTCTTTATCAAATAAGCCCAAGAGAAATCCAAATAACCCTACAAAATATATTTAGAATTTCAATACTTTTTGTGGATTGTACAAGGGTAACAATGAATAAAATTCATCAAAGTCATAATGAACCACTAAAAATATGACATCAAATGTAAGTTACACATACCCCTGAGGATGATATTTATGGTTTTTATAGTGCAACAAATAAGATGTATAATATTTTCTATAATATCAGGTTTTCCAAGGTAGGCAATCAGGTAAATAGAACATATATTTTTTCACTTTGGAATAGGAAGAAGGATTTAGTAATTAGATTGAATTTTCTAGTTTAGTGCTCAAGGATTAATACTTTTCATCAATTGAATATCATGACCAACATTGATGCTTCTTGGTGTTTTAACTATGTGATTTACAAAAGGGATTCTTCTTTAAATTGGCATAAATAGAAGAAGTTGATAGGAATTTTTGTTAATCATGAGAGTGAGGAACTATAGATTTTGAAGCACATGAGATTTATAAATATAATTACCCAAACAAGGGACCTTATCAATAGGCCCAATTTTTATAACCTTATCTAGGATACTAGAGACAAATTCAAGTATGAAGTTGATTGTAATGTTTATAAAACCAACAAGGTTATCTTATAGTTGGTTAGTTTTGTAAATGACATACTAACAATATTAGCATCTCTAGAAATTGAATTCAAAATCTCAAAGGCTAAATAATAAAGATTGATGACCGATGCTATCAGAATACTAAATTTTTCATTATTTAATTTTAAAATTATAGATAAAGATTTTGATGTAATGTATGCACAAGGTGAAGAGTTAATATTCAAATAAGTAGCTTTAGAGTCATTTACACTCATGAGACTAGATACTAATGCTTCCCAGCTTTTAAAAGATCGTAGTCTTTACCTTAGTTACTACTGTAGTTACTCCATCAACTCCTATAATTAATGGTTTCACATTAACACTATGATCTAAAAGTGATTATATTTTCATGTTATTACCAAGGTCAAACTTTAGTTCCTTATCTATTTATTGTACATGCATATTTTATTTTTAGTTGGATAGTTTATTCTTGGTGTTATCATTGTACATGCATATTTTAATGATTTTAAATGTAAGGTTCTACTTTGGAATTGTAATTTTATACAAAGATTGAAAAGATGATGGATTACCTATCCCAATATTTTAAATATATGTAACCTCCTAGTCCCAAAATAAGGAGAGTTTTGTCTATTTTGATTAATAGGAAGTTTGAAAGATTTTTGATTGACTTTGTCTTTGTGTGAAAATATTTATTCTTATCCAGTTCTATGGAATACTTGAGATGTTTCATCATTCTATTATCATAGTACTTTGATTGTGTATGAGTTATCTATTTTACATACAATAATTAATTTTAAGCTATATTTGATCTGAATATCTTTTGTATGTTGATCATAATCCCTCTTGTATACATGCAAAAGTAATTTGACAATTAGGCAATATTTGATTTTGTATGTTTGAGTATATTGTGTTATGGTTTATTTGAATATTCACTATATTTAATTTTTTGGTGTGCTACATTAGCTAATAATAAGAATTAGTTTAAATTCCTTGTCTTATGTGAGTTCAAGTGTTATTATTCAAAGTATTTATCCTTATTTTTCCATAGGCTCTCTATTATACCTTCCATTTCCCTCTTTTTAAATTTTATTTTAAAATCCTACCAACCTTAGTTAGAATAATCATCCTTCCACCCATTCAAATTAGGTATAGGTTCACCCATAGCCAGTCCAATAATGGTAAACAATGTGTATTGCTTGTCATTATTTCACCAACAAGTTTTTATAAAACCAAATACCCTACAACTCATTCCTTGGAGAGGGTCTTTTCACTGATATTAAATGTTAGAGCGTACCTCATATGAATTTTGGAGTGTTTAAAAACACACATAAATAGAAGTTTTAAGTTGGTTTTAAAAGGAGGTCCACAAAATCCACCTCTATCCATTCTAAAGATCACTTGAGGTGTGCTTGAACCATCTAAATGATTAACAAGGTTAAACTCAAATAATAGATTATTACATCGACCTTTGGAGATCGGTATAAAGGTTAGATCTGTTTATAAAAGACTTAGAGCTCAATCATCATCCTCATAAAGGTAACCTCATCTTCTAGTATTTATGATGGCCCATCTTTAGAATCCACCTACATATAATCCACTTCATAATGCTCCACCTTTGGCTAATCTTCCTCCTGAATCCCTAGCTTTGTTGAATGGATCAATCATCAATGCCATAAAAGTGGTGCATGATTTGCCTAAAAACCTAAAGAAGTATCTTCATTCCTTCTCTCCCTTAGGAAGAAGGACTTCATAAGAGCATATAAATTATTTCAAATTTTCTCTATAGATCCAAAATGTAATTCATGAAGATGTGGCTTGTAGACTATTTCCATTAACTTTACAAGAAGTGGCCTACAAATGATTTCTAAATATTCTATAAAGGTCAATTAAAACATGGAAAAAATGCCAAGATACCTTCTTGTCATAGTTTATCAAAGTTAATAGTTCAAGTTTTATTTATCAACACTTTTGCAACATGAGGTGAGAGCCCTATGAGCCAATTTGAGCATTCAATGCTCAATTCAAGAATATGTAAAACAAATTAGAATCTACCTATCAACGTGATGAATCATTAGGCCTCAAAATGTATAAAAATTCCTTAAATCCCATTACCACTATATTTTTATATATGGTTGTATGTATTAATACTCTAACACTAGCTTACATAGAATAAATCAATGTCGACTGATAACTTTACCCTCAGTTACAATCATTGACTTCCCTCACTCTTAGACCTATGTACCTAGCTTTCAACCCAATTCCCTGTATAACCTAGAATGTTATAGCACATAACCAGAATCTAGTGTATATTTAATTTTTGTTAACCCATGTTACCCATAATCAACATCCTAGTTTCCTAAATAATTATTTATATAATAATTGGAGCTAGATTCAACCTTCTATACTAGTTAATACCACTTTTGATTAGGATAATTCTCCAAACTAAAATAGAATGAAGTTGGAATATATCTACAAAATGGTGTAAAATCTAAGTAATTAGTTCAACAACATGTAAAAATGTATGGGTAATACATGTGGATAGAAATCTAATCAGAATAATTAAGGTTTTGGGTTCTAAAGATACAATAGGCCTTTCAATAGGTCTATAAATAATCAGTAGCATTAGTTTCCATCTAATAGGACTCTAGAGATCAATATCATGGATGCAAATCTTCTAAACTGGTCCTAAATTCATAAAACTATGTAACATGGGGAATTAGATTATATTGAGTTATATATTACTTTTGAAATATTCCATTAGGAAGTAGAGATGAAATAAAATCATGCACATTAGTCAGAACCATGTTCATCTAATTATTTTATTGGCCGTATGATTGCCATTGATGTCAAAAGGGGCATTATGAATGTCGGTGATGTCAGAAGATTAGGCAGGATTGATGGAGAGAAGGGCATGTTTAAAAGTTACATAGTGCAAATTTTTCATGTTTTTACAGAGACCATTTATAAACCATTTTAAAATGAATTAATAGAAGATTTATTATGAGTTTTTCAATATAATCTTAAATATATGGTCTACAGGTTCAGTTGAGCAGAAATGATCTCAAAATTGATTTATCTTTGCTCTCATACATTACCAAGGATTTATAGTAAAACCTTATGAGCTTTAGTCATGGCATTCACATGCATGTTCTATTTTTATGTTGATTGGATATACTCAGGAACTAGTTACTTAAGTTATATCTTAAGCCCTTGTCATTATTATGAAACTGGCCCCTTTGACCTAGTAGTTAACAATTCAAGCATTGTCTTAAGAATTTATACTTCCTAAGTCCTCGACTTAAGATTTGTCCTATATCGATCAAAGGTTATTTATTAATCATACGTTGAAGATCAAAAAAATCATACCAAAGTCAATATGTCAAATTTACCTGAGGATGAATGTGAGGATACCAAGTGTCCCAATAGTGAGCATTGATATCAAGTGTATAGAAGGCACATGAGGGTGCTAAGTGTTTGTTATGATCCTAGTGGGTGGATTCACTAATAGTCTGGGCTTTTGGTGTAGTGGTTTGTTACATTTGGTATTAGAGCAACCACCCGTGTTCGAGTCCTAGAGCGAGTGGGTTATGCCAGCATTGCAATGTTCATTCGAGGCTTATACACATAGTGGATCTCATGTATGTGCACAAATATAGCCCAGAGTTTGGGCTTCAAAAGCGTAGTGGGATGTTATGATCCTGGTGGGCATATTCACTAACAGTCTGGGCTTTTGGTGTAGTGGTTCGTTACAGTGTTACATTTATGGGAGCTTATCAAAGATTAAGTTTTATCTTGTTAGAAGATCAAATGGTGATTGAGTGATCAAATAATGAATATATAATAGATCAAATAGACTCAATGGGATCAAGTTCTATATTTTAATGACATAGAGGTGATTTAAAAATTGAGCTACTTTGATGAGATAAATTGAGTATATTCATCTGAAAGTCTTAGGAAGTAAATAGATCAAACCAAGTACTCATAGTTTAACATTAGATAGAGGTAAATTTCATGAAACTTTTAATATCTAACATCATGTGGGAGCTCAAATCAAAAGATAGAACATATGCATTTTAAAGTTGAAACATTAAAGCTTGAAACCATACAAGGATACAATAGAGTGCATGAGCCTGCTATCACTTGATATAATAGACACATTTGAAAGTTGAGAAAATTAAATGAGGATGATTAGATAAGTGTGTGAACCTTAAGATTAATGTTTAGTATTTAAATATTTGTTCATCATAATGGTCAAGTGGGGGACCATGCAGGAAAGATGCATTATATGACATAAACAATAATATAGATCATTGTGATCAATATAAATTGTGTAAAATGGCATGTGCATAAAAAATAGAGACTAATAACTGTTAAATATAGTAATAATATAGAGAATCATGGTGATTGAGCATGAATTCAATACATAAAAAAGTTATTGTTCAAGAAATATGAATCGAGTCCAAAATTAGCATGATGTGTTAGCAAACAAGTGTGAACACAAAGAAGATGTGAAACCTAGATCAAATAGATGTATATATGTCATATAGGATAAAATATAAAGATATTAAAGTGGTTTAATTATGTCAAATAGAAAATATAGAGACATAGATGAGAGAAGTGTGTAAAGTATGAGCAGTTATAGACCAAACTTGTACTAGATAATTAGAATTAGATTCATTTATGAATCAATATTGTAAATTAGAGTCTTAAATCCATATTTTTAATTTATATTTGATTTTTGAGTGCCATTATATAATTTGAGTTGATGTTGAGTTATGGATTTGGTGCTTCCTTAGAATAGGTGCTCTTAAACTGGGGGATTAGTGTCTCCTTAGGGTCAGGGCCCTAAAATGTTCTAACTAGTGAGCTTTTGAATGTGAGGCTAGATTAGAATATTATATTATAGTAGATGTTTCTCACCATGATTTTTCCCATATTAGGTTTTCCACATATACATATGGTGTTGTGTCTATTTGTGTGTATGTGATCTTTGCATATATTTTTAATTTGTATTAAAAGTTTTAAAAAAGAACTAAGTTAGTCAATCTACTAATTCACCCCCTCCCATCTTAGTAGATATTTGTGTTCCAATAATTGGTGTTAGATCCCTGGTTCCTTAGAATAATCTTAATAAGCTGATGTAGATCTTGGATGTTGAACATAAATGGCTAGTCAAGAAGGCTCTTCCCCAAACAAAGAACCTCTCTTTGGTGGATCAAACTATGCATTTTAGATCATTAGAATATGAGCTTATTTTTATTCATCAAGGTTTGATGTATGTATGGATGTATGTTGTAAACAGATATATAGCTCTTGATACAAATCCTACTAATTAGACTACCAAGAAAACATATGAGAGTAATGCCAAGGCTAAGAATGATATTCTATGTGGACTGTCTAATTTAGAGTTTTTCAAAGTGATGCATTATCAAAATACATAAGATATCTGAAATAAATTAAAGAGCATCTATGAAGGTGATGACAAGGTTAATCAAGCCAATCTACAAACATTCAAAGATAAGTTCAAAATCTTTAAAATGAATGAAGAATAGAAAATTATAGATTACCTCCTCATAGTCTATGAAATAGTCATTTCAATAAGAAGCCTTGGAGAAGATATGAAAGATATTATCATTGTCAAAAAGGTCTTAAGATCTCTACCATCAAGGTATGACTCAAAAATATCTAAATAGAGAAAGTGAGAGATCTAGATAAACTATTGATGAGTTGCATGGAACACCCACAATCTATGAGATGAGAATGGGAGAAATATATACCTTCAAGAGAGAATCTGCATTCAAATCATCTAAACAAGTAAAGGTAGAAGCACCTACATTTGGATTTGAGGAGACTGATGAAGAAGAAGCCAACTTTTTCAAAAATTTAAGAAGAGGATCTAGAAAATACAAAGGTAAGTTACCCTTTAAATGTGGTAAGGTAGGATATTTTGCTGCTAAATGCCCTTATAATAGAAATTATAACTCTGAGCAAGAATAGGATAGTAAAAATATGAAACCCCACTATTCCAAGAATAAGAACTTCAAAAACAAGAAAGGCCCATACATAAAATAAAATAGTGATTCAATGGATTATTATGATAGTTCTGATGATGACCATGACTATGGATTTGTGGTTAAAGAAAAGGAAGTCATATTCATGACATTATGATTAGCTTATGTGGATCAAAAAGAAGTTGAAGACTTAGATGAAGAACAATAAGGAGAAGTGGATCTAAATTGTGAACTCATATTTTCTCTAGATGAAATTGACAAGCTAAGAAAAAATAACTCAAAATAGAAGAAGCTTAGATAATAGGAGATTGAAAAAGTGTCCAAAATTCTTGAAAATTTTGATCACATGATGGTTAGCCTAAAGACACAAGTTGAAGAGGCCAAAAAAATAGAATATGTAGTCAAAATTGAACTATAGTTTAAATTTGATGAGTGCATGAAGTTAGAAGTAAAAATAGTGGCTTTGAGAAAAGAACTTGAGAAAGATAAAGACAAATTAGACAAAGATTTGAAGCTAAAAAGAGGTTTAGTAATTCTTGATGAGTTAATCAACTCTCAAAATCCATCAAAAGAAAGATTTTGTCTTGGTTTTGATAAGGGTAAAAGTCCCATAACTAGTACATCTACAAACTTATATGATAACTTCAAAGTATAAGGAGAATCAAGAACTAAGAATGACAAAGCTTTCAAGAATGCCTCTAGAGATATAAAGACAAACGCAAACACTAATTATATGAAGAAAGATGAAGGAGAAAAGAATAATACAAAGTTAGCTGATACATATGACTATATAAGGGTGAGAGACTATAATAATCTAGTGTTATGAAGACCTCCTCATCTTGCACAAATAAATGCAATGACCAGGTATTCCTCATTTTATATGGTTATTTTTATATCTATAATTAGTTTGGTCATATGGCTAGTGATTTTAGATTTATATCTAAAAGGACAAAAAAAATTGTAAGCAAAAATTTATTTACACCATTTTTATATATAAACATAATATGCTATAATTGCAATAATTTTGGTCACATAGCTAAACAATGTAGAACAAACTTTGTAAAACCAAAAATACAAACTAAAACCATGCCTACCAATATGAATAAAGGTTCAGAAGTCTTTGAAAAAGGGGGAAATAATCCAAATAAAAAACCCGAGGATTTGTGGAAAGTGAAAGATCAATCTATGATTTCTCAAATTATACTCCATGCCAAGGTGCAAAATTTATGGGTAATAAACAATGGTTGATCAAAACACATGACTAGTCACAAGAGTAAGTTCATCAAAATAATAAAATGTAAGGAAGTATCTATCATATTAGGAGACAACATTGTATAAAAGATTTGAGGTAAAGGAACTTTGAACATACATGGAAAACTACCTACACATAATGTCCTTTATGTTGAACGATTGAAGCATAATTTCCTAAGTGTCATCCAAATGTGGGACAATGGATATAAGGTCACATTTAATGAAAAAGGATATAAGATAAGGAGATATGAAATACTATTTTTAGAATGGAAAATAACTAAAAGAAACATTTATAATCTTATTAAAGTGAATGGTAATAGTTCCCTGATAGGAAAGATTGATGAGAGTTCATTATGGCATAAAAGAGTGGGCCATGTCAATTTTGACAACCTAGTAAAGGTGAGATAAAATAAGTGTGTTAGATACATGCCTAAGATAACCAAACCTATAGACACTACTTACAAAGAATGTCAACAAGGCAATTAGACAAGGGTCAAATTTTAAACAAAGGAGTATGTAACTACAAAGCCTATAAAATAAGTACATACTGATCTTTGTGTTCCTATTAAGATAATAAAATCTAAATGAGAGAGATACTTCATGTTATTTGTATATGATTACTCAATAATGACATGGGTAACCTTTTTAAAGGATAAGTCTGAGGCATTGGAATGATTCAAGATCTTTAGGGGCATGGTAGAGAATGAGATTGGATGAAAAATCAAATGCTTAAGATTTGATAGAGGTGGAGAATTCACCACAAATGAGTTTATAGAATACTATGAGAATCATGGAATCAAAATGAATTAATCTAAATCAATTAATCCATAGAAAAATGGAGTTGTTGAGAGAAAGAATAGGACAGTCAAGGAAATGGCCAAAATAATGTTAGAAGAGGCCAAGTTACCTAATGGATACTAGAGAGAAGTAGTACAAACAATAATATATATCTTTGATAGAGTTCAATTGAGGGTAAATTGTGATAAAACTCCCTATGAACTATGGTATGGAAAACCTACCTCTATGAAGTATTTGAAAATGTTTGGAAGTAAATGCTAGATCAGGAGAAAAGAAGACAAATTGGAACGATTTGAATCAAGATGTGATGAAGGAATATTTCTTGGTTATTTCGCCCAAAGTAAAGGCTACATATGTTACAACAAAATTTTACATAAGATTGTAGGGAGCATTAATTTTAAGGTTGAAGAAGGATTGAAACATGTTAAACCTGACAAAGAAATTTGTGAAGAATCAAATTATGAAGAGGAAATAGCTAATGAAGAGCATGAAGAAGTAAATGAAAAGGCACTTATGAGATTTCGTTAAAAGGATCATCCTATAGAATAGATCATCAAAAATAAAAATGAAGTAGTTTAGACAAGAATAAGAGTTACAATAAACAAGGAGCAAGGAAGTTTTGCTCTACTATCTGAAATTGAGCTTAAGAGCTATGTTGAAGCTAGAAAGAATGAGAATTGGCTAAAATCCATGGAAGAATAACTGAGCCAAATTTAAAAGAACAACACTTGGGAATTAGTTCCAAGACCTTCAAACAATAATGTAATAGGTACAAAATGGGTCTTTAGAAACAAGCTCAATGAGGATGGAGATGTTATAACGAATAAGGCAAGATTGGTGTGCAAAGGTTATGCACAAGTTGAGGGCATATATTTTGAGAAAATGTTTGCTCTAGTTTCTAGATTGGAAGCCATAATAATGTTTCTATCATTCTCTATTTATAATAATTTCAAATTCTATCAAATGGATGTTAAGTCTACTTTCATGAATGGGAACCTAGAAGAGGAAGTCTACATATAACAACCTGAAGGTTTCCTACTGTCAGAGGAAGAAAATTATGTGTTCAAATTGAATAAATCTATGTATAGTCTATAATAGGCACCTAGAGCATGGTATTCAAGATTATACCAATACCTAAAATAACAAGGATTTAGTGAAGGATGTGTAGATAGAAATTTGTACTTTAAATTAAAATATTAGCATATGTTGATTATTGTTGTTTATGTAGATGATATCATTTTTCGTGGGAATAACAATAGAATGTGAAAATAATTTGCTACTCAAATGGAAAATGAGTTTGAGGTGTTTATGCTTGGATAAATTTCTTTCTTCTTAGGTCTATAGATAGCACAAATTGATGAAGGGATATTTATATCTCAAACCAAGTATGCTAAGGAAATGCTCAAGAAGTTTGGGATAGAATACAACAAACTAGTAAGTACTCCCATGATAACTAGATGCAAGTTGAGTAAAGAGGATGAGTTCCTTAATTCAAATTAGACTATGTATAGATCAATGATAGGTTGCTTGTTATACCTAACTACATTAAGACCTGATATCATGCAAGCATTATACTTGGTTGCAAGATTTCAAACTGATCCTAAAGAGTCACATGTCAATGCAGTGAAAATAATCCTTAGATATATCAGGATTACTATTGAATATGGTCTTTGGCACCCTAAAGATTAATATTTCACTTTGATAACATATATAGATGTTGATTGGGCATGAAGTGTGGATGATAGAAGAAGCACTAGTGGTGGTGCATTTTTCCTTGGAAACAAACTTGTTTCATGGTTTAGCAAACAATAAGTGTCATTTACTCTTTCTACAATAGAAAAAGAATGTGTGGTAATAGTGGCATGTTACAGTTAAGTCTTGTGGATGAAGCAAACAATCAAATACATCAAGGTAGACTATAAATCGTCTATCTCTATTCTTTGTGATAATTTAAGCGCTATTAACATATCAAATAATCTAGTGATGCATTGTAGAACTAAGCACATATCAATAAAGTATCACTTATTGAGAGAAAAGGTTGTAGATCAAGAGGTCACAATGGAGTATATACCAGCTCAAGATCAATTTGTATACATATTCCCCAAACCTCTTCCCAAGGAACAATATAAGTATGTAAGATAGAAATTGGGAGTGGTGGATCCTACATCACATCACTAGATCCTAGTGGTAGGGAATGAATGTAAGGGGAGGATCATAGAAAATTTGTTAATCCTTGGAAGAAGACAGAAAAGGAAATTTAGGTATGTATATTTTTGAAAATTTTCAATGAGTTGATGATTAAAGATTCTTGGACAAACTCCTTTATATGATGAAGGGGGACAAAATTTTGGACAAAACTATGAAAAAGTTGGAGTCCCTTTGCCATTGATATAAAAGGGTGAAAAAAGTACAAATTCTTTCTATAAAAGTTTGAAAGAGTAGATTATGTGTCCAATTTTAGTTTAGGCAAATGTTCCATTGCCTAAGGGGGAGCATGTTTAATATGAATAGTTTTAACTCAATTTCATTAGAAGCTAATGCAATTAATGCTAGAGAAGGAGCAAAGTATTATAACATCAAATCAAATAGTTTTCAATCAATTCCAGAGGGGGAGATTTTTGTCCATATTATTGTCATTGATGTCAAAATGGGCATTATGGATGTCATTGACATTAGAGGATTGGACAAGATTGATGGAGAGAAGAGCATGTTTTAAAGTTGCACAATGCAAAGTTGGCATGATTTTATAGATGCCATTTCTAGACCAATTGAATAGAAAATACATTATGTGTTTCTCAAGAGCATCTTAAATATATGGTTCACAGGTTTAGTTGAGTAGGAATGAGTGAAAAATTGATTTATCTTTACTCTTAGACATTACCAACATTTCACAGTAAAAATCTATGAGCTTTAGTCATGGTGCCCATAGGTATCTTCTGTTTTTATGTTGACTAGATATAGGTAGGTAATGGTTACTTAAGTTATATCTTAATCCCTTGTCATCATTGTGAAATTGGGACTCTTCTACCTAGTAATTACTAGATCGAGCAATGTTATAAGGCTTTATATTTCCTAAGTCCTCGACTTAAGATTTGTCCTAGATCTATCCATGATCGATGCTTAATCATAAGTTGAAGATCCAATGAAGCGTAAAAAATTCAATATGTCAAATGCAATTGAGAATGAATGTGAAGATGTCAAGTGTATTAGTAGTGGGCACTGACATCAAGTGTAAAGAAGGTACACAAGGGTGACAAGTTTCACATTCATAGGAGCTTGTCAAAAATAAAATTCAAGCTTCTCATAATATTGAATGGTGAGTGTATGATCATGAAATGAATATCTAATAAAGTGAGTGGAATCAATGGGATCAATTGCTTGATGTTTAATGACATAGAGGTGAGTTAAAGATTGAACTACTTTGATAAGATCAATGAAGCGTATTCATTCCAAAGTCTTAGGAAGCAATGAGAGTAGACCAAGTGCTTGAGGTTTAATGTTAAGGGTAATGTTCGTGTAACTTTGAATATATAATGGCATGTGAGAGTTTGGATCAAAAGATCCATTGGATGTATTATAAATTTGAAACATTAAGGCCCTAAAGCATACAAGGATCTAACGGAGCACATGAGCCTACCAGAAATTGATCTAATGGATGCATTTTAATGTTGATAAAATTGAATGAGGGTCATCAGATCATGGCATGAAACATAAGATCAATGGTCAGTATTTAAATATTTGTTGATCACAATGGTCAAGTAGAGGACCATGTAGGAAATATGTATTATATGACACAAACAATGATATCAGTCAATGTGATTGAGCTAAATTGTGTAAAATGACATGTGGATTAAAATAAGAGCCCAACATATGCTAAATATAGTAATAAGATAGAGAATAATGGTAGTGGAGCATGAATTAAAGATGTGGTAAACTTGTTGTTCAAGAAATATGAATTGAGTCTAGAATTTTCATACTGTGTTAGCAAACAAATATGAACACAAAGAAGATGTGAACCTAGATCAAATGGTTGTATATATGTCATCTAGGATATAGGCCAAAGTTGTTGAAGTGGTTAAATGATGTCAAATAAAAATTATAGAGACATAGAGGAAGAGGTTTAGAGAGGAAGAGAAGCAAAGAGAGATATATGTAGAGCATGAGTAGTTATAGACCAGAAATATAACAAAGAATTGGAATTGGATTCATTTATGAATCACAATTATAAAATGGAGTTATAGCTCCATATTTTAAATATATCTTTGATTGGTGGGTGCTATTAGATAATTTGAGTTGGTGCTCAGTTAGGGATTTAGTGATTCCTTAGATTAGGTCATCTTAAACAAAAGGATTAGTGTCTTGATACAGTCATTACCCTTAAATGTTTTAAATAGTGAAGTTTTGATTGTGAGGCTAGATTAGAATAGTAGATTCTAGCAGTTGTTTCTCACCATGGTTTTTCCCATATTGGGTTTTCCACTTATACATATTGTGTTGTGTCTATTTATGTGTATGTGATTTTTGCATATATTTTTAATCTAAATTAAAAAATTTAAAAAAGGACTAAGTTATTCAATCTACTGATTCACCCCCATCTCAATAGTTAGTTATGTTCCAACATATTTAGGGCACCTCAACACAAATATTATCTTTGAGATATATGACTTCCCCTTTCTAGTGGAATATGGAAGTGAGATTGAAGATAACATAAATGAGGTTCATGCTTTCCATTAGTACCATCAAGTCAAGAATAACCACACCCTGAGAATCAAGTAGCCTATGAGTTTTTCAGTGCATACTAATAAAATTAATACTACTCCCCCAAATTTGATACCAATAATAATCAACCCCCTCTGAGGAGAGATAATCTACCTCCACCTTGAAGGGATAATCTATCTACTCTTAAGGAAAGAGACTCGTGATAGAGATTCAAAATTAAAGGTAGGGAAGGATATAATATTATTGAAGAAATGAAAAATATAAAATCTAATATCAATCTTCATGAGATGGCTTAAAATGTTTTGAAAAGAGAGCTACTACTCAATGCCTTGACAAGGAGGAATTTTGACATATCTAAAACTACTCATGAAAATGTGATGATCTACAAAGATAAACCTAAGGTACCATCATTCCCTTTAACTATTTATATGTTTAGAAATAATGTGCACAAATGTTAGGTTGACTCTAGGGCATCAACTAATGCGATGCCTATAGTTGTCTGCCAAAAATTTGGTTTGAATCTTGAGATGTAAAAAAGAGTTATACTATAGATGGATAAATATTTAGTGATACATGTCATAGTATTAACAAATGTGAACATACAACTAACATTAGTGCCACATGTGTAATTGACTATTGACATTCTATTAAAAGACATTTGACAAGTGCATGACTTACTACTAAGATGATACTGAATAAAGATGTTGAATGGGTACATGGCCAAGGATTTATCCCACATGTATATTCCACAAAATGCAGTTCAAAATCAAATCAGGGTAGACATGGAACCCAAAATGAATTACTTAATTACTAGGTACAATACCAATAATGAGAAAATTAACTTTGTATCAACACATGTTGGCATGTATGCTTTCACCACAAAAATACAATTGCATGAAAAATAATTTGAATGTCATATTTAACTGTGGACTTTACACTTCAATGGGGCTGATTTGAAACAATTTTATGGCATGGGCATGGCCCTGAAACACCTAAAAGTTAAATAATATCTATATTATTATAGGTTGTAGTTTCCTTCCACCAATAACATGGTTGATTATGAAGCCTTGATTTTCAACCTATAATTTGTGTTACAACACAATTATTAATATCTAATAGTATTTGGTGACTCTAAGTTTGTTCTAAACTAGATTAAAATTAAGTACTAGTGGAATATTTCATACTTTAATAAGTATAAACACTAAGCTTGGGACTTGATTTAATCTTTTGAAGCATTCGACATCAAGTCCATCCCAAGAAAAAAGAATTAGATAATTGATTTGTTGTCAACCTTCGCTACTAATGTGCCACCACTCCAAGAATAAAAAATATAAAAAAAAATAGTGGAATTGATCCCATGCCATTTTATACTAGATAATTGGTATAACTTCTAGGTTTTTAATGGTCATCAACAAATTGTACAGTTCCTTAATAATTTAGGGGCTTTTAAAGCCCAAATACTAGATGAAGGAAATATCTAGACCATATAGATTGAATATATGGTAGAAGATGGTGTTATATATATGAAAAAAAACATATAACCTTGGGCATGGTTTCCTTGAAATTAAATTTTGATGCCTATCTTGAGGCCCATAACTAGAAACAAATGAAATCAACTGAGTTTTACTTCATCAAAAAAAATTGGGTATTGACCAAGCTTACTAATTGGTTAATGTAAGTCTAAGATATACTAAAAATGAGAATCATAGTATTAAGAGTTTGTTTATATATTAAAAGTACTTCATTTCATGAACATATGATGACCTAGATATCTTTGATCCAAGGGTCATGATTCACATTATCCCTCTAAATCTAGATCACAAGCCATTCAAGTAAAGATAGAGACCATTGAACCCAATCTTGGAGCCTTTTATAAAGATTGAAGTACATAAGTTCTTGGATGCCAAAATTGTTTTACCAATTAGGCACTCAACCTAGGTAGCTAACCTTGTACTAGTTAGGAAAAAATAGAGAAATTAGGTTTCGCATTGACTTCAGGAACTCAAATAGAGCCTCATAAAAAGACAATTATCCTCTACCATTTTTGGATGAGGTAATGCAGATGATGAGTGGTTCAGATATGATATCCTTCTTGGATGGATTCTTAGGCTATAAATAGGTATTGGTTGAATTAAAATATAGGATGAGGATTGCCTTCACCACCAAATGGGTAAACTTTTCATATAAAAGGATGTCATTCAACCTAATCAGTGCAATGGCCACTTTTTACAGAGTGATAGATTTCTCCTTTATAAAACTAGTGGGGAAGTGCATCATCATCTACATGGATTATATTAAAATATTTTCAAAAAATAGAGATGATGACATATACCATCTACAAAATATTCCTAGACAGATGCAAGAGATATGGAGTTTCTCTAAACCCAAAAAATTCATTTTTAGATTTACTGAAGTGAAATTACTCAGTTGTATTATCACTAAACATAGGATCTCCATTGACCCAAATCACATATAGGCATATTTAAACTAAATTATCCCAACAAAAATAAAGATCTAAAGTCTTTATTTGACCTGAATAACTTTATGATAAAGTTCATTTTTGCTTTTATAGAAATTATCAAGCCATCAAATGCCATGCTAAAATAAGATGCCAAAATTGAGGGGATAGTATAGGCCAATAAATATTTCTAAGACATATAAACTATAATTATTTAGGACCTATTCCTAATTAGTCAAAATTTCAATAAATATTTCTATCTTTATTCATTTACCTTATAACATATCATTGTTGCGGTGTTGATGTAAAAGGTGTAACATAATGAAAATCTCATTGCCTTAATGAGCACCAATATGAAGGATGCATAATTAAAGTACTCCATACTTGATAAGAATATATATCCCTTGATCAAGAACATCAAAATATTTAGACATTATATTCTATGAAATAATACATATTCCATTGTCCCAGACTTGGCTATCAAACTCACTCTAAGCTAGAACAAGCTAGGAAAAAGAAGAGGAAAGTAGATGGCCAAACTTTAGGAGTTTGACCTTGAAAATAGACTAGATAAAATGTTAAGACACTAGGGCCTCATGTAGATGATGACATAAACTAACCTATGTATCCACATCAAACAAATCAATGAGGCCTAAGTATTGGGTGGATAATGGTACTCATATATCATTCACGACATGTTTATAGGGACATGCCCTCCAAAATTGAATAACCATCAAAATTAATCCCTCGAACATAAATAAACTCATTAAATGATCATAAAAGGGGTATTTTATATAAATAAATATAAAGGCATCTACTTGAGGTGCATTTTAGAAGAGGAAGATAAGAACATCCTAGATAACCTAGATCAAAATATTGGCAATAGGCATTCATCTAGAAATACTATAGCTCATAAAATTTTGAATATGTGATATTATTGGCCCAAAATTCTTAAGGAAATTCATAAAAACTTTATATCCTAATATGAGTGTAATATATTTGTGAAGAGATTGGTAAATTTTTTTATACATTTTCATCTAATCATATAAGGATACCCTTTCACCCAATGGGGTTTGGAATTTATTGGGGTAATAAATTCAAACTCTTAATTAGGACACCAGTTTGTCCTCATAACTAGTAATTATTATACTAGGTTGATGTAGCCTATTGCTAATAAGAATTATAAATCCATAGATATCATCAAATTCCTATAAAAAAACATAGTCATTATATTTATCATGCCCATTTCATTTGTCTATGATAATGGCCAAACATTCTATTTGGTTGAATTCATAGAATGCACCTGCAATAATTAGATCACCCTAAAGTTATATTAAAACCATTACCTATATGTAAATGGAGTAGCTTAGGCAACCTATAATAACTTAATTGATTCCATAAAAAATATACATATAATAAATGAAGAGAATGGTATCTAATTTTAAAATATATATTGTAGGTAATAGAACTAGGCACAAGCAAGATCTCAAGGCTTCACATTTTTTGTTGGTATATGGATTATATCTAGTCATCCCCACTACTCTCAAGCTACCAATGTAGAAATTAATTCAAGATCATATGGGTAAATATGAGATAATAAAATATAGACTAATTGAGATAGTCTAGTTAGAAGATGCAAGAATTGAAGCATTGTTTAGCTTTAACAAACATCAAGATATTTCAAATGCTAGTTTGACAAGACATCCAAAATTAAGGCTATCAATACTTTATACCTATTTACCCTCTATAATAAAGAATATTAAAAGAGAGGACAACATGAAATTTTCACTTCCTCATGGATTGGACCATATCAGGTATCTAAAATCCTTTAAAATGATGCCTTTCGATTGAAAGACCTCCAAGGTAAGGAACTTGCCTTTAAAGTCAATGGATAGTTTTTGAAGCATTACATAATGGATACTCAAACTAAATATGCATAAAATTTAAATATAATTGGATATTTATATTATGATCATATTATATTTATTAGTTTTTAGATTAATTTTATTGCTTTATAGACTATATTTCTCGCTTTCTATATTAGATTTGTTGCTTTCTATATTAAATTGCCTACTTTCTACACTTAGTTTCCTTTAGGTTAGTTTGGTTTCTTTTAGTGGCTTAGTTTACTAATTTATAGATTAGTTTTATAAGTTTTAGAACTATCTCAAATAATTTCACAAATTGATAATAAAAGGATGTGCTAAACTAATGGGGATGATACCAAAATGAAACATAATCAATGCTCATGAAACTATATTTTGACAGTACTAAACTTTTATGAGTTGAGATATTTATGGTGACTAAACATTATTTTATTTATACTAAATAGGCTGAGTTGTTTACACTTGATCTAATATACTCATGCAAATTTTATAAAATCTTTCCATTTATAAATATGTATTACACTATCACATTCTAAAACTTGGGCAAGAGATGACAAACATAGGACAAAATATAAATTGGTAGGGACATATTAACCAATATGTTTTATTATTCATACACCCATCCAAATATGGTTCCAAACCTTTCCCTATTTATGATCAAAAAAATGATGTAAACTCATAGAGGATAGGTGATTCAAGTAAAGCAAGGCTTTGGGTGTAACTAATGATATATCTATGGGGCTATGTATGCCTAGCTAATAGGAGATCTATACCTAAGATTTTTATTTTCATTGGTTTCAAATTCAAAATTTATAATGAAACCTATAGTGTTTATTTGAGTCTTTGTTAAAATGTTCATATTCAAGAGAAGTTGATTTCACTAGATAACACACTAATCTAAGGAATGGTAAGGTTAGTATGTTGAATTAGGAGTAATATTTTATTCAATAAGATATACTTCCTTATTCATTCTTTGTTGACACTAAATTTTTTTCATAATATGTTTCTAAAACTTTGGGTTCTAAAAATAATCAGGAGTATTTTCTCCTGTGAGTCACCATTTATTGTGCCCCGAACACACACATCCCATTTTAAAATTTTAAAATAGGGAACCATAATTTGAAATATTTATTTAGGGAGATGTGAGCCTAAAATTCCATGACTTGGTTGTCATTCATTTTTCATCTATGTTATTCACATATAATCCACCATTACAAGTTCAAATTATGAAAATGTAAGCTTAAAATAGTATTTCATGTCACATGGAACCTTGGGTTTTCATGACTTTTATATCAAGTTAAATGTTATAATTTATGAGCTAACGGTATGAATATTTCTATGTCTTAGTTGGTATATCTTTAATCATAGGATTATCAGTCATGGATCATTAATCGGATCAAGTACTTTAGGATCTAATGGGATTGTAATATACGTCACTCTCACATCACTTGGAGCTATGGATGTTTGGAATATTTCCCAAGTCTTTGAAATAGTTTTCACTACTAAAATATAATATAGTGGCACTATGTCTATAAAATAGATGTTTTGGAAATAGATAAAATTTTAAGCCTTCTTGTTCTTAATCTCCATGAATTTGCCATATGGCATATTCTTGCTAAAGTAGAAACATGGAAACTTCATTTTTTCATTGGTGAAGGTTAAAGGTTTTGTGTTCCCATGTGCTAATCCTATTGATCCTCTATGGTTATGAGTGATGGACACTTGGAACATTCTAATTTAACTAGACATATGTAAGGGTTATGTTATTCTTTTGTCTACATTATAATGATTTTAAGCTTTCATGTTTTGTAGGTGCTCGAAATCACTAGACACATATCAATCACATTAACCCATGGCCATGGGAAGATTTATGGTTGAAAGGTATACCAATATAATGTTCTAATATCCTATGCTCTAAGATCAATCCACATGGCTTGATTGCATTAACTCTCAACCACATGACTTGAATAATATAGTGAAGAAAGCTTAGGGGTAACAATAAAGAAGACATGACAAGTGGCATTATCTGATGGAGGTGTGGAAAAAACATGAAAAAAATATAGACAATACATTAAAGGAGCCAATATGTGAATGATTGATAGTTATCTCAAAAGTGATGACTAGACATGAAAAACTAATGAATGTTTATCATTTGGCAAATAAGTGCACTTGCCAAAGTCGAATTGCACATTCAAATTGAAACATGAATTAAAGTAAAATTTTGTTATTTGTATTGAAGGCACATGAATATATTCAATTGTTAGGCCTGTGAATGATATATTTAAAATATTTTCTAATGAGAATTCACTTTACCATTACTATTTTAATCAAACAAGTACATTTTAAAGCTTCTCCAATGCTAAGTGATCCCTAATTTTCTTCATCTATAAAATGTGGAATAAACCAATTGAGACACTAAAATAAATATAAAATTTACAGAATAAAAATGGCCTCTTATTTAAAATAGATTAAGCCCTCAGTCACCTCCCTGTATTCATTTTTATGGTTAATAGAGTATAAATATACACTGTTCAATAAAAATGCCATAAATTTCAAGTTTCCACATTACTCGATGCTATGGGAAGAGATGGAGTTTGCCCATCCATACTCTTCTACAGATCAACTCACTCTAGAAGACAAGAAATATGTTTATGATTTTCTACCAATAAAAAACCAAGGAATCTAGTGCGTGGCATATAAACCTAATTTAATGTCATTTATCAACCTCATAAATGATTTATTTACTAATGGAATAATTGCTATAGATATTGTGCATGTTGGGAGAGTGAAGGATACATTTTCTTATATTTGGTGAAGGGAATTCAAGTGATACCTTAAGATTCCTTATCTTGCAACTAACTATAATGAAGTCTCAACCAATGCTTGGGTTGAGCATAACACATTAGAGGGAAAGCTAAAATAATGGCTTACAAAAGGTGAGAGGATGAACACAAAAGTGACTATATCCTCCAATTTCATTATCAAATTTAGACCTAGAATTGTGATAAGCATGGCCCTTTTAAGTAGAATATAAGGTTTCCTAGTATTTAATACATTTGAGTTAAATGGGTTTTATTGTTAGATATACTCATGACATCTAGCTAATTGGTAGGGAAATTATAATTACCCAATTAAAATCATAGGTGTTCTATGTTGATCAAATGCCCATTGAAAACTTCTATATGATTTCCTACATATTGGATGTAGTGATGGCCATAGATTACAAGACCTATGGTATGGAATGGCAATATTCAGATGAGTATTTGATAAACAAGGTTGTAAAAGAAAATGTTTTCATGTTCATTCATATATATAAAAATGAAATTAGAAGGATATATAATTAGGTGTATCCTCATATATATTAGTCAATGTAAGGCCCCCCAATTCCCTAATTATTATAAATATGGGAAGGATCCTAATAAATATGGGAGACTGTTGGTTATACCCTTACATAACTATCATATGGGTAAAAATAAAAAGGACATCTCCCTTATAATTACCACATCATATTCCAAACACTATAGTCAAACAAGAAATTTTATATCACGCCTTTAAACATATTTATGAGGATATAGGTCAAAGGCATTTGGACTACTATTTAAAGACTCTTATGAGCATTGATCATCATAAATACATGATCATGCCATATTTAATTCAAGTTGGTAAAACTAAAACTTTGTATAAATTATAGCTTGCACCTTTTAGGGAATGGGACCCCAGAAGGAAACTAAGTGGGTATCTCAAATATATTTAAAAAAATAAGAAGGTGCATACATCATATGATCACCAAAATTATGATCATGATCATATCTTCCTAAATTCCTTAGATAATTCATAGATATTTAAAAACATGAAAGATAAATTGATGTCTATGATATACACCCAACCCTTATAGTACAACCCTAAGGAAACAAAATAAGATGCATAAAATGCATGGAGTCAACAATGGCCTCCATCTCAAACATATGATCCTCAGCCATAGGTTCAAACTACCTCTCATTAAATAGATTTTACAAAGGGACAACCATATGAATCTTGTATTCATATAGAATCCAATTCTCAGCTTAGGAGGTAAATATTAAGAGGTATTATGGGTCCTCAAGTTCCTTTTACAATAATAGTTTACCATACTAAATTTTTGGGCAAAACTACTACAAGGGGTAGGTTAGCATTTTCTTCAGCTGAACAAAGGAAGAAAAGTTTTTTTATGACTCTTTTAACACCCCTTACTACACTTACTTAGGTAAGTCTCCATGAATTATTAAAAATGGATTTATCTTTCACTCCATCTACTCTAGACTCTCCTCAATCTCCTAAGTCACTTCAAGTAAGACCCTCCTTCCAATTCATCACCTTTAATCACACTTCATACCATATTTGTTCTTAAAACTACTATTCTATCTCATACACCTTCCACTCTAACCATCTACACCTATTAGAAGAAGCACAAGGACTCTCATACTCCCTCACAATATAATAAACTAGAAGAGATTCCATCATTTGGTCTCCACATTATAGAGGAAGTTAGTGAAGAGGAAGAGGAAAAGGATGCAGATGATATAATGGAACTTATAGAAGAAGAATAGAAATTTGAGTAGGTGATAAATTTGGCTGACTATCATACCAATAAATATGAGTAATACATGTTCATTACAAAACTAAGTGATGAAGAGGCTGAGCTATAAAAATTTAAATCCTTGAGTTTAGGTGAGCATGAAATGGAGGAAACATCAGATGTCCTCTCATAGAAACAAGTCCTCACACAAGAACAAAGTCAAAGAATTGATAAGGTAGTCTCTTCATTTTATTTTTTTTAGTTTCTAATGTTGAGATTATATTTATGAGTTTGCCCTTAGTTATTATTATAGTTGCATTATATAGTTTTGTTATTACTAGTGTTGATTCAAATATTATTTCTTATACTAGACTAATAAGGACTCTAAAGCTAGTCCATTTGGAGAATTTGGTCACAATTTATATTTATAGTCCTAAGAAGCCCTTGGTTTCCAAGAAAAGGTTGACTGAAATAGATCTCCTCATGCCCCAACCATTGACCATTCTAACATCAAAAATGACTATGGAAGTAATCATTGGTTTTATTATATTCTTAACTAAAGTTACCCATATGAAGGAAACATCTTCATGGGAGAGGGTTGGAAAGAAACTTCTCCAGTTTCCTATCAAACTAAATGCATCCCTACCACCTCCTTTGGTTACATAACTTCCAATGAACCTCCAGCCTCTACCTCCTTATACCCTACTCAAGAAGTTTAAATGGGAGAAATTATTGCTCTCAAATGAGTGAGAAAGATGCATAATGTTAGCGATGAAATATATAATTTGATCTTAACTGAGCTCCCCAGTAACCACACAGTTTCATAAGTAGAGTGGAACTATTTATGGAATAAGGAAGAGGAATATGATGAACCTAAAAACAAAATATGAAGTGGAGTTTGATCAAAGAGAGAATTTGTTCTCTTTAGTAGAGAAGCCCAAGAGAAATCCAAATGGCACTAAAAATGGAGGATTTCAATAAATTTTTTGGATTGTATATGGGTAGTGATTAGATAAATGCATAAAAGTATTGAGTTGGAATTAAAAATATAGCAGCAAATTCAAATTACATAGGTCCCTTAGGAATTTATTGCTGATGTTCAGAGTGCAGCCGCTAAGCTATATAATATTTTGTACAACATAAAAGGATTCTAGGGTAGATACTCAGGTCAACATAGCAAATATTGTTTCACTTTAGAATAGGATGAAGGATTTTTAAAGGAGATTGAATTTTCTGGTTTAGTGCTCAATTATTTTTTCTTTCCAGTAATTGAATCTCATGACAAGCATTATTGTTTCTTGGTGTTTGAACTATATGATTTCCAAAAGGGGTTCTTCCTTGAATTGGTATAAATAGATGAGAAAGTTTTTGGGTATTTTTATTAGTCATGAGAGTGATTCATAATATATTTTTGGGGACATGAGAGTTATTAGGATAAATACCCAAACATGGTAACTTGTAAATAGTCCCAATTTTAACAACCTTCTCTAAGCAGCTACAGATAATTTAAGCCAAGAAGTTGAGGGGAATATTTATAAAACAAATGAAGAAGTATTATAGTTGGTTATATTTGAAATGGATAGAATAACAAGAACATAATCCCTAGAAGTTAAATTCAAAAACACAGAGGCTAAATAGGAAATGTTGATGGTTGATGCTATCAGAATATTAAAGACCACATTACTCAATTTTGAAATTATAGACAAAGATTTTGATTTTACTTATGCACTAAGTGAAGTGTTAATAATTAAGGAAATAACTTTTAGGTTAGTTCTACAAATGAAACTAGATATTAGTTCCCCCAACTTCTCAAATCTTTTATTCCTTGCCTTAATTATTATTATAGTTACTCCATCAACTCTTATAGTTAACGATGCCACATCAATAATAATATTTAAAAATGGTTATGTATTTTCATGTTATTACCAAGGTGGATCTTTAATTCCAAATAT
>JARHVA010001348.1:187500-462500 GCA_037957365.1 Torreya grandis | reverse complement strand
AAGGGCAAGTTCAATCCAAATTAGTTAAGTCTATATATGATCCCAAACAAATTAGAACCAAAGATTATCGATTAGCTTTGCTTTAATGGGAAAAATTAAATAATACAATGAAAACTATGCATCTGCAATAATTTTATAATTAAATAATTCATATATTTCATATATACAAAATTATAAAAAAAATTAAAATATTATAGAAAATTTAAAAAATCATGATTTATGTATGTTATGTTTACTTCATTTAGATTAGTTGGTTTGTACTCTATATACACAAAAAAAATACAATTATGATATAAAATATGATTCAAAAGTATTCATAAGTTGATTTATAACATACAATTTATCATTTATAGATGTAGTTGTAGGTGGTGATATTGTATTAGTGCCATAAAAATTACACAGTCAAAATTGCTCTACATAAATAGTAACAAATTGTGCTCTTGTTTGATTATAGTAAACTCATCCTAGTGAACACAACCCATACTAATCCATATTCAAACTAGTCACATAATCTTTATAAATTTTATATATCATATCAATTTCATTGGTGGCATCATATTAGATATGTTTTATCTTCTTTGACTATCCCTATTACTCATATTTAAGTACATTACATTGCATGATTATTTTATCAATTACTTTCACATTGTAATATTAATAGATACATGAGTTTATATATATAATAATTATGTTACAAGTTGATATTTTATCAACTTATTTATTCATCAATGTTTTTCATGTTTTTTCCTTGTTTCATATTATTATGTGTATTCATCTTTTTTAGATTGTCGAATTTTGAACATGTTCTTGATTGTGGATCTAAGATTTCATTGTATGTTTCATTATCCCTGTGAGAAGAATTTGATCATTTAACTCATATGTGTCCCCTTGATTCTCTTTCATGATTTATGTGCTTTGTGTGTTTTGTGTGTGCACGCCATGACCATTTCACTTGTTTTCTCATTTTATCTATATTTGATGCCATGGTGGATATTATGCATATCTATAATTATTTGATGCCATGATGTATATCATGCAACATCACAATTTTTATAATCATTTTTAGTTATCTTTAAAATATTTTCAGTTCTCTCTATGCTTAATTTTTAACCTCTATCTTAACAATGTCATGAGTTATGCTTGTTTTCAATATGCATCTTATATCACTACTTTCTTAAGTTTATATATTATGATTCTATGTTATTCATGTTATCATTAATATTCATATTTACATTTTTTTCATCACATCTTTCACATCAATTTTTAGTTTAAGTTAGTTTAGTGTACAGGATTAAAAACTCTCCTAAAAAGTGGATGCATACACAGTGTCTTATATGAGAGACTACGTTGTAACATTATAAAAATACATCATAAATCACTAGTAGTTAAACATTTGGTCTTGATAAATACATATAAATCACCCATAAAGCCTTTTTTAGAGAAAAATACTTCATTTTTACAAGGCGCATGTATTCCATATCGAAAAGAGTGCATTGTTATCTTAACAAGTAAAAAATAGTAATTTTCATAAATTATTAGAAACATAGTTAATTTTAAAATATATGGTAGTTATTAAATAGAACTTTTAGTTACATAATAAAATTTTCTCTTAGAATGGGGATGTATATATATGAATTATAATTTAAATAAAAATTATGCACCTATGATCACCCCTTTGACACACTTTTATTAAGACCTATTATAGGGCCTCTTGACCATATTCCTTTACCTTATACACAAATGAATCATTATTTCAATCAATTTTATGAACCCATAATGTCCCTATAGAATTTTATCAACATCCTAAGCTCATTAACATAACAATCTACACCTTTATCTTAGCAATTATTACCATTAGGACAATAATGTCCTACCTAGACAATAACATTCTGCATTAATCTCCAACTTCACCAACAATGTCCTCCCACCAATGAATATTTTATTAAATTAAAAGTTTTTTAAGGTTTGTATTAAAATTTTAAAAATACTAATACAAATGAATTCCAAAAATACTACTATAAAAAAATTCAAGTTAATTTTTAAAGATGAGACTTACAAACTAAAAACAAACACCATAATTCTAATTTCACATTGAGATAAAATACCATATTTATATTAATTATAATTATTTATAACCATATTATCTATAAGATAAAATTTGAATCAACATCCAAGGTCACATTTCATAGTTGAATCACATAATCAAACTAGGATTGCACCATCATTTAGCATTTTCACTAGTTTCACACACACCACCCTAGCATGGGAGAACTTCATGAAGTTTGATTCCTCTTCAGAGTATTGGTATGTAAGTAAATCTCAACAAGAGAGGTTTTTATCTCAATCAAAAAATTCAACTACTAACCCTAATTTTACTACATGATTACATATTGTCTTCTTATCTATTGAGATAGGTTTTAAAGTAGAAAAATGATTACATAGATGTCCTTGAAGTGATTCAAAAACTCATAAATAGTCCACAAAATAAATAGGTGAATGAAAATAAAACATATAAATATCAATTTTATAATATATACTATCTATTATAAAATAGTTCTCCATAGCGATAATAGTTCATTTATTATCCAATCACAATGATATTAAATTGGAACCTTGTTAGCTCCTATTCCATATCTTCACATAGTCAACACAATTAGCCTATCAATCTCACATCTAGAAATAGTTTGCATCTAAATTTTAAATCTATGTTTATATTTATCTATTAAACTTTCCATATTTGAGTACATTTGCAAACATAGAGAGTGTTAAATCAATGTGTCATTTATTTAATATTTGGATAATTATAATTTAATATAGTAGTTTTATATATTTAGGTAATCTATATTCCTAGTTTTCCAAAATAGGGTAAAACATATTTTTTAAACTTATTATTTTTTAACATAACAAAACCCTATGAATTTCCATAAAAAAATTTCCCTCCTAGTGTTTCATATTAAATTTTGATTTCATTATTATGTTGGACTATTTTTAACATTAATTTTTATCTCTCCTATTGTTATCATTTTAGTATCTATAAAATTCAAAATGGATAACAAGGTATTTTTTTCTCTTCATAACCTTCAATAGGGTGATAGCTAATTTCAATATAACCAGGTCCATGTTATCACCACTCCAAGAGGTAATGTAGTCCATCCTATAGTTCAAAAATAAGGTAACCAAAATATCCTTCCTCAAACCTTTCCACCTCCCACATCTCTCATTAATAGTGTGTGGTAACCAACATTTATTTGTTTGGGTGGATTTATGCCTTCATTTTATGGTTATATGTGTGTGATGGCATTTGAACATGTCCCTTTTATGTGACCTTTAAGCCTTATATTTGCTATCTTTGTGTGTTTTATGTGTATTATTTGTTTGTGTGGATCATGGTCATGACCCTTTATTACTTATTTTCTTATATTTTTATGCCATGATGGATATCATGCATCCCCTTTGTTTTAATAAAATGATGGATATAATGTGTCCCTCCTCATGTGATTCTATTAATATTTTGATACTCATTTTGATCACTTATCTATGTGCCTAATTCCTAACATCTATCTTGACATTAAAACTATATATGTTTGTTCTTACATGCATGTCACATTACTATTATTCTTAGTTTATCTATATGACAATACCATACTTCTCCATGTTATCACTACTACTCAAGTTTACATATTTTATCATAATCTTCCACATAAATTTTTCATTTGAGTTATGCTATTTCATAGGATTAAAAACTCACTTAAAAAAGTGGAGAAATAAATTTATTTTTTTCTTAGAGACTAATATCTCATATTATAATTCACGTGTATAATTTTTTAGAATTCACATAGTGTATCACATGACATATTTAGAAATCACTCAGAGAATCAGTCTGGATAATAGTAATCCAAATGGAAAAAAGTGATCCTCACTATTTTCCAAACAAGTCATTATAATTTTATAACATAAAAAAAGTCACATTAAATATTTACCAAAGTTTCAAGTAGTTATAAATAATAATTAATAGGTTGTTAGTCTTCATTCCTATAAATTACTCTGATTGTCTCAGATTTTCTCATATTGGGGGCATCATTCATAACATGTGTTCTAATTTAGAATGAATGTTTTTTCTTGGAATTAAAATGATTATTACTCATATTTATAATCCATATGCACCCTATATTAAATTGGGTGAATGTGCATGGCACATGATTTCCTCCTTACTCAATTTTGTAATAGTTCCATATATGAAAAGGTAACGAGTGTCAATAGTTTTCATTATCCACATTGTATACACTAGACATGGATTATAATAATTTTCTCACAAATTTTATTTCAATTTTACACCAAGAATTAATAATATTCCATTTGCATTGGTTGGTTCTCCTTTTTGCACCAACTTTTACATTAAGACATTCTATTGGGATTCATACAAGAATTCCAAGTTACTTCACTACCATGGATATGAAATGATGGAGTCAAGAATAACATGAATTATTAATCACACTCTCATAATAAATTAATATTATTTAATGTATATTAAAATCCAAGTTTTTGAAAAAAAATGAGATCTCTAAGGGTCCTACCCTCTACAATCACCAGTTTTGCAATAGAAACACAATAATTTATATACCCAATCAGGTGTATTTAGTCCTTGATATTAAGTATATAAGTTCTATTATATTTACTACTTTAAATTTATCTTCTAAAAATTACTATTTTATGCATGTTTTATTATAGGTTTGAGTGAAGCATAGTTAAGTGTTATGGCCTAGATTAAAGGTTGTACTTCATAGGTAAGTTCAGGTACAAAATGTTTCATTTTACTCTAGTACTTTGATTTTTATGTACTAATAAAATAAAATAGGGGAAAATTTAGACACAAAAATTAATTTTTAAGTTTAAATAATTAACTTGTGATCACTATTTTGACACACTTATCTAATGACTTATTCTAGGACCTCTTGACCACTTTACTTCATAGTATCCACAGATGACTCATTCTTCCAAGAAAGTATTACAGAACAACACACAAATATATTTTTAAAATAAAATTATCTTTGAATCCTAACACATACTAAATGAATGCATAAAATATCAACATAAACCCACATTTTAAACCAATTTTTATAGAAAAGGTTTTCACACTAAAAATTACCATAATTATAATTACACATTGAGTGAAAATTACCTATTTATCCCATTTTTTATTACATACATCTTTAATATCCTTGAGGTAAAGGTATGAATACACTTATAAATTCATAATTCACAATTAAAGAACTTAATAAGACTTGGATTTCACCAGCATCTAGCATTTTTCATGAGTATTTCACACAAGCCACTATAGCAAGGATAAATACATGGAGTTTGATCCATATTTGGATTATTGGTATGGAATAATAATTCAAAATAGGGGATATTAAGTTAAATCACTAATTTAACTGCTAAAATTTTCTTATCATGTAATTAAATTTATCCTCTTGATATATTAATCTACGGTTTCAAGTAAAGGAGAATACATATAGTAGTTTCTACATTGAATCAGAAGTTCCTACATAGTGCATAAAATAAACATTTGAATGCAAACCTAACCATGAAATTTTAAATATTTGTTACGTGTCAGATATTAGTACTCCATGGGGAAAACAATACTTTGCTTTATTGTCTAGTTACAACACTCCCATCTAGAGGTCATTTCACTTCCTATTATATAGATGCCGTCAACCAACATAATCACCCTCTCAGTTTAAACTCCATAAATACTGGCAGTCTCAATTTTTTATTAAAAAAAATGTTTTCCCTTATACTTTCCATATTTAGTATATTTCCAAATTTAGTAAGTTCTCAATTATTTTGTGTCATTTATTATTTATATGCATTAGTATGATTTTTCACAATAATGTATCAAATTTAATTATTTATTTTTCTTCATTGACAAAATTTGATAAAATATGTCATTGAACTCATTTTATTTATCAAATATTTGAAGCCCTCATCTTTTCCCTAAGGGTTCCTTCTAAAATTTTGTCCTCTTAGAGTTTTAAATTAAATTTCGATTTTTTATCATGTTGATTCATTTTTATTTATCAGTTTGTCTCACTACTATTTTTATCATGTTAGTACTTATAAAATTTTAAATGGCTAACAAATAATCTTTTCCTCATCCTAAACATCAAGATCATGATAGCTAGTTTCCCTCTAACTATCTCCATGTTATCAGTATCCCTAGTGGTGAGGCATCCCATATTAACATGATAAAGAAAATTAACCAATATATCCTTCCTTAAATCTTTCCATATCTTATATCTCCTATTGATGATGGGTGTACACATATTCAATCTTAAGTACCAAGGGTTTGTTCTTATGAATACCTTAAAGATAAAATCATTACTATGGGAAAAAAAATATAAGAGTTATAAATCAAAATTATAATTACTACAAAATGAATAAAGACATAAAATATGGATACCAAATAACAATTCAAAAAAAAAAATTATTCAACATAAAAAAATTAGAGAAAGAAAATGATCAAAAAGACCAACCTAAAATTTCAAAATTACAAAATACACAATATGGAAAAGAACAATTACAATATGGAAAATATAAATTACAAAAAGAATGTATCATATAAGAAATATATCAAAAAGAACAAGACAACAAGTTGCAAAAATTATTATACTTAAGTAGCAAATTATCTTTAATAAAGGGTTCCTAACAAAAGAGGTTTTATAATAGGAGATACCTACAAAATACAATGTTATAAGTATGGTTTCAAATGTGTCAAATCAAAAGCACTAATCATTTATAGAGACTTTGACTCTTAACCCTCTCAAAGATGGTAATTAATGTATTAATATTGTGATCAATAATAGTATTGAAATGAATGTCTATAGCATGAAAATTTTATAATTTCTTGGATATGATAAGAAACACTTGATTAAGACTATTGTATCTAAATAATTTATTGGATCTAATGAGCTACCTTTAAGAGTTGTTCTAAAAACATGTTCAATGTTACTTCACATATTTCATATTTTTACCTAATATAATGATGAATTAGGAAGATCATGGATAAAATCAATGGGGGAAATGAGTAAAAATAATAAACATGTAAAATTTAAACATGATAGTTTCATGATTATGTTTTCAAGAGAATATTAAACCTCTTTAGAGGAAGAGTATCAAAAAATAAAGCATATATTTACATAATATACAAAAAAATACTAGTAATGGAATGAAAATAGATAAAAATGATATAATACATATTACACAAGAGAAATTATAAAATTAAATGCCATAGTATGGGGTAGTTGGTTTTTCATACACATATACATATCAAACTAAAGATCATCATCATGATAGTGGTACTTATGCTACAAAGTAAAATGAGTTTTTTTATTGCAAGTTAAGATCAGACCATTCAAAGTGTCATTATATTTACCATTTGGTAGAGGTCACCATTATTTATTTTTATATAGGACATATTGATGGTTACACTCTTAAGGGTGTCACTAGTCAATATGTTCCATTTTTAGTTTCATTTATTCTATAAAATTTAATTTGATGGCCTGCGAATGCTTATGTTTAGTTCATATACATCAATTAATTTATGTATAGCTAATTAGTACTTATTTCTATATGTGTTCTTTATTTTTATTTAGGACACATTGACAGTAATGATCTTAAGGGAGTCAATGGGTAGTATGTTCCTTTTAAAGTTTCATATATTCTATAAAATTCAAAATGATGACCTGTGAATACTTATCTTTAGTTCATATAGATTAGCTAATTTATGTACAATTAATTAGTACTTATTTTTATCTAGTTTCATATCATATATGTTTAACAAGTGTACATGAGTGAGTTTAGAGCATATATTTTTCTATTTATAGACATGGTTGTAGTTTATTTCACTATCCAAGTTTCAGAAACTACAACAAATCAAGATCATCCTATTTATATAGGAGCAAACCACACTATTATATTATTATCCACTCTTTTCCCAGTGAGAAAAATATATCATTTCTTAAATCCAAATGAGATATAGGCCTCATGTATCTTGTTTATACATCAGCAAGCTCATTAAGGGCATACTATACATAAGTTTTATCTTTCTTTGGGTATATTTTGTTGTTCACAACTTAATTATTTACATGACATAAAATTTATTGATCTTTCTCACTTATTAAAAAAGTTATATCTTATTTTCTATCTAGTTTATTAAATATAATAATGTTACAAATTATTTATGTTGGTCAACTACATGTATCTGTACATGGTTTTCATGTTTCCTTTCACGCTTCATGTCTTGTTGTATTCTCTATTTGGTTTCTATATAAATTTTAACATGTATTTGTGTTTGTATCTAAGCCTTAAATTATATGATTCTATTATTTTTAGTCACATTTAAACATGTCCCTTATATGTGGCCCATTGACCTTATAGTTTCTATTTTGTGTCATTTATGTGTACTCTTTGTGTGTGTCATGGCCAGGACACTTGTTTGCTTATTTTTCTCATTTTTTGATGCCATGATGAATATCATTCATCCTCTCAATTTTTATTCCATGATGGATATCATGCATCCCTCCCTAATATTTATATTAGGATTAAATTAATCAGTTTTATTCACTTATCTATGTGCCTAATTTCTAACATGTATCTTGACATTTTTATTATATATTCTTGTTATTATATGCATCTCACATTAATATTTTTATTAGTTTTTATATATGATGATTCCATCCTCTTCTATTTTATCACTATTACTCATATTTACATTTTTTTCATCACATATTACACATAAATTTTTCTTTTGAGTAATGTTATTGGGTAGGCTCAACAACTCAACGCAAAAGAGGGGGAATAAAAATGATCTTGTCTTAGATAATAAGCTCCTATAATATATTACACATGATTTTTTTTGGAAAGATCACAAATTTAATCACATAATAAACCCATAAATAACTCAAAGAGGCAAATTTGGACAAGATCGCCCTATTCAAATATGAACTCACCCTATTATTATCCAAAACAATGTGTTGTTATCTAAAAAAGTATAACATAATTACTTTCAAAATTTATAAGATTCCTATGTAATGCATAAAATTTAGAAACAATTTGTATAATCTTAATTTATATAAAATACTTAGGTTTATCTCATAGTAACTCAATTTGGATACATCATGCATGGTATGCATTTCAAGTTTTCACACATGTTTTCATCAAAATACTAGTTATTATTAATTAGTCTCTTAATACATATACATATGAATATCATATTTGGGGCATGTGTATGTCATATGACTTTCTCCTTGCTTATATTTTCACTAATTTCATAGATGGAAAGGAAATCCTCATCATTATCTACATTAAATATACTATGTATACACATATATATTTAAAAATTATCATTTAATAATGATTATCTCTTTTAGCAATGTGTCAAGCTTCAATCTATTGAAGTGCATGAATTAAATGGTGCACTAGGAAATGGGTGGGAAGACCAATGGTTTTTTATGAGAAACATTATTGTTTCTCTATCATGCCTATATCCACTACACTTCCCCCATACTCGATACCCTAATCAATATTCATTATAATAGTCCATTATTAAAGTAAGACCTATCTATTACAGCTATATTTGCATGGCTTGATGTAGTGCTTTTTTAATCCTACCAAATTTAAAACTAGGCTGACCCCAAGTTGATGTAGTCTAAAAGTCACAGTATACACATAGTAACTAAGTTGTCCCTAGGAGATCAAATTTGAGAGTAAATGATAACTTTTAAACTACATTGAGGTTGTATGATGGTTTAGGCTAAAATAATGAGAAGCATTAGGATAATCCATTTAATAAAATTCCCATTTCAATCCAATAAATAGGAACGATCATTTTTTGTATTATTATTGCTCACATTTCTACTTAAGACTACATTTTGAGAAGCCATTGCTTAGATCTTGTCTTGAAGTAAAAGCTTGTCTTGTGGAGTCTTAGATGCATTAAGAATAATCATTTTATCCTAGATCTTGATTCAACCAATCCTTAAAACAAAAAATATCTCTTGCAAAGAACCATTATCCAAGGGAGATATTGAGTCTTGATAGGTTCAATTCAAGGTAAGTATTTCTAACCCTATCTCTTTTATTTGATAAATAGATATTAAATAATTAATAACTTGAATGTATAACTGTTTATTTAAATATCCTTTACATTATATTTAGTGTACTTTTAGGATTTTTAAAACTTTAAATCTTCCAATTTAAGTAATCTTGGCCACCATTTTCCTACCATGATTCCTTATCCATTTTTATTTTAATGATCCCCCTATGTTTATGGTGTTAACTTGGTAATGCTAGGTTAGATTAACATTGAAAGAGATATTTAGGGTTATTTCATTATATTGATTTCCTAAAGGGTTTATAACCATCTCCATTGATTTTATGTTATAAGTGTTCCTCTATTGGGGTTTAGGGGATCCATTTGGTCATGCCTTGATATAACTAAGTACTAACATGCTCTATTTCATTTACCTTATCTGAGTATGGGTCTATTAGATAGGACAAGTTGTAGATTAATCCTATATCATTAAATACATTTTTGGAATCTGAAATGAACTAACCATTACTTTTATTCTCCAACAAACTATATTCATGAGGGTTAATATAGTTTTATTCTTATGTATGTTTAATAGACTACATTGACACTAGTCCATAAAGTCTAATATATTTTCATTTTTAGCAAAATTTCATCAATACGGGTTGATAGAATTTTAATTATCTATGTTTTTTAATAGGATACATCAATGTGAGTTGATATAGTCTAATTTATGCATTTCTCAGTCAATGAATTATTAGTCCATATCTAGACTTATTTATCTTATATTTTCTGTCTTTTCTAAAAACTACATTGACTGAGTGTAATTTATGTGTATTCTTCTCTAGTAAACTATATCAACATGGGCCGATATAATTTCATTCCTCTCTATTTTTCATTAAAATACACCAATGTGGGTTTATATAGTCTAATCTCTATGTATTTTTTAGGAAAACATCATCAAAATGGGTCAATAACATTTTAATTCTCTATTTCTTCAACAAGATACATTGGTGATGTATTTCAAGTTTATTTTATGGATTTTTCATTCATCCAACCATATCAGCCAAAGCTAATCCAGATTTATTTATCTAATTTATTTTTCAACCTTCTCTATAAACTTCATCGACACAAATTGATCTATTCTAATTTATATACATTTTTTACGAAAGTACATTGACATATATCGATATAATATTAATTCTATGTTTTTCTAGCATGATACTCTAACATAGAATGATATAATGTTTTCACTTATATTTTAATTATTTTTAGTTAACTAAGTACATTAGCCAAGGTCAATCCATCTCTTTATTCTAGGTAATTTATTCCATACTATATTGACCCACTCTGATAAACTTTTGCTTTATAGTCAACTTAATTAAGCAAATTTTACATTATGTTAGACCACTATATCTACCCAGTCTAATATAGATATAAATTATTTTTTACTAGTCAAAATATATAGACCTTGGTCAATATAGTTCTTTGTTTTCATTTTTTGTCATTAAACATTATTGACGCTAGCTAATATATTTTATTCTATCTATATTTTACGAATAAGAACATCGACTTGTGTTAATATTGTTATCTATCCTTTTATTTTATTCATAATCAAGGAAAATTAACTTTGTAAATCATTAATCATTCAGACATTTATATTCAATTTGATTTTATATTTATTTACATTTAATAAAACTTACCAATTGATTTTCAACATTGATTTTCATCTTTTATTTTCTCTTTATTTATCTCTCCATAGAAACTGTGTTCTAAAAATTTTCAAACTACTTAGCTACTATCATGAATTGTTATACAGTGTTGTTTTTAAAATCCTTATCTTTTTTATAGACATCATGGTGTGAGGTACTTTCCCCAAGACTCATATACATAGTACATATCTAAATGCAATTTTTTCTTTTTTCACATACCTCATAGTATTTAAGAAACATCTAGGCTCACTTTTTTATTATACCTTAGGAAGCCAACCATCTACCTAATTTTTTAGTGTACTATTAAGTGGTTAATGTCAAGATGTTACTCTAAAATCACTTTAAAATATATTTTTTGTCGGCTATGGGAATAATAATTCCTCATAGTCAGTGCTCTAAAATATTGATCTAAAACTATTCAAGATAAAACTAAGTACATTTGAGAGACTACAAATCAGTCACATCATTTTAGTACATTTACCTTATCTTCATTTTGAATAAATAGTTATAAATAATAATTAAATTACTAATTTACTCATTTTACTACATTTTTATTCCAAACACTATTGGCCATTATCAATATTATTCTATGTTATGCTCCAAGTACATCGACCAACACCAATATAATTTTTTGTGTGAACAAATTACATTGACCTGATTAGATATAATCTACTGAGTTTGCTTATCATTTTCAACTATTCATCATAATGTATGACTTAAGAATAACACAATTTAGTCATCATATTGTTAAATTTTTATATATAAAATATATCAACTAGGCTTGATATACTTTTATCCTTTCATTTCTTCCTATGTAACTACATCAACCATGTTTGATATAGTTCATCTCTTATTCCTTCTAAAGTTAAATTTTGATACATTTAACTATGTCAATCAAACTTGATATATTACATCTCTTGTTATTGTTACTATTAGATTTTCCCAAACTTAACTACATTGACCAAGCTTGATATAGTTTTTTCCTTACATTTTTACCTATGTAACTACATCAACTAGTCCCAATATATCACAATTCATGTTTCTAATCATTGTACCTTTTACTTACACATTTTTATCTATGTAAATACATCAACCATAATTGATATAGTATATTTTTTGACCACTTATTCCATTTATCTTATAATGACTACATAGACTAGGGTTGATATACTTTATTTCTATTCATACAGTCCACATTACTATATCATTTTGATTTGATAACTTTCATTTACCATAATCATTCACATTTCATATTAATTCTCAAATCTAATTATCATCATGATGTCGCCTCTTAGGATCTTTCTTGTTAGTCTCAACCCATTCAGATCCTACATGGGTTGTTCTCTTCTTTATTTCTTTATACAACATGGAAAATAACTCTTTACAATGAATATTTTCCCAAAAACATTCTAAATATTCTCAACCCAAATCTTGATGTACCTCATACCATATAGTAGATCCATAAAATCCTAAAAGACAAATCCAAAATCATGAAAAATATACACCTTTTACCACTTTTTCACCTTCTAAATGTTGAAGTCATAAACTAATGAAAAAATATACATTAACAATTTTAACTTCAAATTATGTTCTACCTATTGTAACCAATGTTTACACTCCCATTGATACACCTATAACAATAGAACCTAACAATATCACTTCAATATGTAACATAGCTGAAATAAGTCAACCTAAAAATATATATGGTTTGTAATTCTTTAAAATATTAATGATAATACCATTTCTACTCCTAATAAGAATACTGTATTTTAAAAACTTCCTTTTTATTATACTACATTTTGGGGAAGCAATACTAATGTTAGAATCTTGTTCCAACTACAAATGTTGGAAATCCCCCTCCTAATACCTCTAATCAAAACCTATTTATTCATAAAAATAAAAACCTTACAAAAATTTCAAACAAATTACCCTTATGAAAGCTTCTAATAATAATTAAATGATCCAAATTCAAAACCGAATTTGCAAATGGCTAGACAACCCACAGTCATCATGACTCAGTGAAAAAACAAAAATCTTCTTCCTCTTATCTAATCTAGTGGAAACATTTTTCCTCAACCTTAAATTCAGAAAAAAATTCTTAAACATCTTCAAAATGAACCTTTATCTCCCCTCATTATGTCCATAGACATTAGAAATATCTCTCCAACTATCACATATGATGGGATTTTAGATCATGCATGCTTCCTTTAATATTTTGGAAATCTCTATAAGGAATGGCTTGAAACTAATAAATTTAATACTATAAAAAATTTAACCAAAACCTTTACTATAAATGTGTTGGAATGGTTAATCAACTTCCTAAACATTCCATTACACAACTAGGGGATTTTGTCAATGCTCTAGTTAAGTAATTCCAACATAATGATTATCCTAAAAATAGACTTAGCCATTTAATCAATTTTAATAAACATCTTAATGAATTTTCTCACACTTTCATCAAATGATACAAGTCTCTATCTCACAATGTGGACCATAAAATGGGTGATGATAATAATTTTAAACTCTTTATCACCACTCTTAAATCCCTATTACATAAAAAATTTGTATGCTTTCCCCTAAGACTTTAGAGGTGACCTTAGATTATGTAAAAATAAAATATTATCTTTTGAGTCAATTAGATTCATCTCACAAAGAATCATAAACTATTTTTTTTTATACCACTTCATCTCAAATTAAACCTCCACCACATCCTAATGAGTGAGCATGTAAACTAAAAAATAAAATGCTAACCACCATCCATTGAGTCTCTACGAACTCAAGAGAAATATTCCACCTGATAAATCTAGGATATTTGAGTCTTCAAAACTTCCTCCAAAATGGTTAAATTTTTATAATTTTTTTTTGTGGTATGCTACAATAGTTCATTATTATGGGAATTTTCATGATATTTAATCATTTATTCTAGCCTCCTTGCTTTGTCTACATTACAATATTGACAATTTTTCTCAAAAACATAATCGATACTATCTTAAATTATCTCAATCCCAATCTAATGAATCATAATAACATCAACATCAACTACCTAATGATCAATGTCAATATTCTCCTAATCCTAAATCAACAACTAATGTTTTTCAACCCATAATTTATATTTATTCTTGAGTAATAAGGAAAGGATAATTAACATAAACACATTCAAACACATGGTTGTATTTATCAAACCTCAACCTTTTAGGTAAGATGAACACAAGGAGCACCTAATTTAAATTACTACTTCAAAGTGCATCTTATAAACCTCTTCAACACTATCCTAAACGTCTTATGTAAATTTTAAAATTCTCAAAATCCAACATATCAACACATTTACCTACTTAAACTAAATTAACCAACTCGATATAATTTATTTTTATACCCTATATTCATCAAACTACATTGGCCATCATGATATAGTTTATTTCAACAAATGAGTTTCATCAAACTGCATTAGTCACCCTAACAATTTCATTATTACTATGTAGTTTTATAAAACTACATTGACAAATGTGATGCATTTCATTTTTATAATTTAGTTTCATCTCACTCCATATCACATGTTGGGGCATCTTACAATGCCCATCCATAAATCACATTAGAATTTTGGGCATTTTGTGATGGTCTTCCCTAAATCATATTACCTTATGACACATCTTATGATGACTTATTTTTTTATACATTTCACAATCATAAATAAATTCATGTTAAATAAACCTTCCAAGACACCTAGGCTTGTAATTTACATGATCATCTTTGTTATAGATGTTATCATAGGTTTTTCTTGTCATATTTCTTTACTTTTATATGTTGCATTACATTTATTATTTCATTTTTGTTTATTTGGTTTTATTTCACTTTACTTTCACCATTATTTCAATTTTTTTGGTTTGGTTTTATATCACATTACTTTCATCCTTTGTTTCCCTTGTGGTTCCTCAGTAACACCTTCAGGAATTTTATTGTTTTTCATTTTATCACATCTTTGTCTTTTTGGTCTTAGTCTATTTTTGATTATTAGACCCTAATTTATATTCCCCTATTTTTTGGATGACCATTTTTATCCTTTATAGGTTAATATGGCTTCATAGTGACATGACTATCATAACATAGCCACATCCCTTTCAAAACATTATTTTACATGATTATGAACAACTACAAGCATATTCATCATTGTATCATTTATTAAATGGGAATACTTTATTTACATTCATTTGAGTCACACATATGCTAGTTTTGAGATTGCACACTTACTTGTGGGTAGGTCTAGTATTCTTTAAACACCATGGTCTTTAGGTACTTCTAACTAGTGGGAAAGTGTAAATTATCTTATGTTAGTTACCTATATCATTCACGTTTATCTCTCCAAATTCATATGGGTGAGGAATATAAAAATTAAAAAGAGTTAAAATTGATATTATATAATAAAAATAATTGTTAAAAGACAAATACATTATTAAAAGTTAGATCACACCAAAAGATGTGGTCTCTATTTGACACATCTCCTATCATAGTTGAAGCTCAAAATTCATAGTTGGGATCATCACAGAAATGAGATACATTAGGGTGAGGTAGGTCAATAGACTGGGGTAAGATTTCTCATTACATCATATACTTATAGTGGCACCTACCTTTTCACACAAGTACCTAATCTTCTTAGTAGATTAGTGGAATAGTAAGGGGTCTTTAGGAACAGATAATATATTTTGGGATTTTATGATTATTTTAATTTCATGTGCATATCATTCATGTGATGATATATGTACTTCACTTATTATCCCAAGTTTGTCATTCATTAGTTGGAATGTCCTAGGTCCTTGATGTGATAGTTTTTGGCCTTGTTCACTTGTCTAGTGTGTCTCATTCTTAATAAATATGTGCACATCACCCATGTGGCACATCACAGTCCTTATTTACATCAAATTTCATGATATTCCCCTCAATGGGTATCATTTTTAACTGATCACATCCTTGATCACATTTTACTTTTATACCTCTTGGCCTCTAGTTTGTGAGTTGCACTATAATACCTCAAATAGGACTAGGTTTTCTGAACAAACCTCCCTTCACATTTAATTACCACACCATATCATTATAATATTATTTATTTCAATATGTGGTTATTATTTTTTGCATGACATTTTAGAGAAACCACTATTTTTGAGTCATCGTCCATTAGAGATTTTGATTTTCATTTACCCATCATATTATTATTTGATTTTTCTAGAGTTCAATTATCTTACATAGGAAATTTTACATACCTACATGTTTTACAATATGTTTGGGTTGACATGTTTGTCTTAAATTTTGAATTACATTTCATTTTTAGTCAATTTTGTTTTCGTCATGATTCATTTTATATTCTCATCTTATATGATATTACATTAATTTACTTAGATTTTTTTATTTGAGTCTTTCTTACCTCGATATCCTACTTAATTACAATATTTGATATGTTTTTTCACATGATTTAGTGTTTTAAACATTCTTTTTTAATCCTATTATTAATAAATTATTGGTATTTTGTTCTAACCTATCCTTTACAATCCCAACTTACCAATTTTCTAAGTTATTTTATCATTTTGATATTTTTATATTTATACTTTGACCATCTTACCTATTCATGATTTTTTTATATTTTTAGACTCATATCCATATGGTTTATTAAATGTAAGTATTCCACCCTTAAATATTTAGACTGTTATATTTGTAAATAGTAATTCAGTGGAAAGCTAGTTCAAGGTATGTGTATGTTACTTTCCATTACTTTAATTTAATTTTAGCATTTTTTTTTGTACTTCACTTAACTTAGCTCATTTGTTATGTTATTATGCTCTTTACCGAATAGCCATCTCTTATGACACTTTGGTGACACATGATGAGCTTTGATTGGGGAATATGTATACACATAATATATTTAAACTTTACTATTTACTGACACTTTCTCTCTTGTAAAAACCTATCATGTTTCAAAATATCTAACTACATAACTTAAAGGTTACATTGGTAAATGGGTGGGCATACTGATGGTGCTTCAAGAGAGAAATTGTTGTTTATCTATCATACTTGTATAGACTGTACTTCCCACAAAATTGATCCAATTAATAATATTTCTCCTACTATCCCCTAGCTAAACCAAGACCTATCTTTTTTAACATATCTTACTGAGATAATGTAGTGTTTTACACATTCCTCCAAATTTAAAACTAGGCTAACCTAGGTAAATTTAGTCAAAATATAATGGAATATGCCTCACAACTAAGTGAGAATTGGCCAACCTAGTTCAAGAGTAAATGGTTATTTTTAAAATAAATCAATATTTTCCAATGGCATTAGCTAAAATTCTTGGAAGGGTTAGGATCATATGTCACTATAAATTCAATTACCATTTCAATCCAATAGAGAAGAACATTCATTTTTTACACTATTATTACTTTCAATTATGATGAAGTCTATGTTTGGAGAAGACATTGCTTAGATATTGTCTTAGAGGCAAAAACATATGTTGTGGAGTCTTGGCTATAATAGGAAGAGTCATTTTACCCTAGAGTTTCATTCAACCATTTTGACCCTTATACCCACAATAATATCTTGAAAATAACTACTAGACAAGGGAGAGATTGAGGCTCAACAAGTTCTATTTAAGGTAGGTATTTCTAATCCTATCTCTTTCATTTGATAGTAGATATTTGACAATTAATATCTTAAATGTAGAACTCCTTATTTTAATATCCTCTACAATTATAATTAGTGTGGATATAGGGTTTCTCATTTTCCATCTTCCACTTTAGGTATTCTAGGTCCCCATTTTCCTACAATGGTTTGTTACCACTTTTTAGTTTTATCATCCCCTTCATTTATTTTGCTAGCTTGGAAATACTAGATTATATTAACATTAAAATTCCTAGTTGGGGTTATTCTATTATATTAATTTCATGGGGGATCTATAACCCTCTTTATTGATTTTATTTTATAAGTGCACCTTTATCTAGATTTAGTGGATCCATTTTGTCATGCCCCAATATAAAAAAATACCAATGAGATCTATTTGATTTACCTCCTTTGAGTCTAGATCTCTTAGATAAGATAAGTTGTAAGTTAATCCTAACTAATTTAATACGCACTACACTTTTATTATCTAAATTTTAACACCAATTTTTCACTAGTTTTACACCATAAACGAGACATATTTCATTTATATTAGTTAGTCTATCATTTTACACTAATATTGGCACCAAGACAATATATTAGAATTCATATATGGATTTATAAATAATTTACTACTCTCGGCATCCAATGATGGATTTTAAGTACACTTTGAGTTCATAAACACAATATAATAATTAATGAGAATTGGGGAATGCACAATCCAATCCAATTTTTTCAATACAAATGAAATCTCCAAGGTTCATACCCTCTACAATCACCTATTTTTCAATAGAAAACACAATGGTTTTCATACCCAATTAGGTGTATTTTTTATTTGTTAATATTTATATTATTATTATTTATTTTTTTCATCTTAAGGACTAATTTTATACATGTTTTATTATAGGTTTGAGTCAATCACAATTTAGTGTCTTGGCCCACAAGCAATACTACACTTCATAGTTGAGTTTAGGTACACAATTTTACATTTATTATAATAATTCCAATTTAATAAATTACTACAATAAAATGGGGGGAAATTTAAACACAAAAATTAACATTTAATCTGTAATAATGAATTTTTTATTACCCTTTTGACACACTTAACTCATGACATATTTTAATGCCTCTTGACAACTTTCTTTCACCTTCTACATGGATGATTAATTCTTATAAGCAAGTATATGACCATAGAATGTAGCTATCCAAAATTATTGGTAGCCTAGTCTCAATCTCAAAATAATCTACTCTTTCATCTTATTAGTTATTTCACTCATGACAATAACACCCTACCTAGACAATAGCACTCCACATTGTTGTCCACCTATGATTGTAGTGTCCTCTTAGTAGTTAATGACTATTTTATAAAATTTAAAGTTGTATGAGGGTTACCCAAAACTTCTATCAATTCTAATCCAAAATAATTCCAAAAATATTACTATAAAAGAACATTTCAAGACATTTTTCAAATAAGAGGTTTCCACACTAAAAAAACTAGAAATCTAGTTACACATTAAGAGAAAATTATCTATTTCTTCAAACTATGACTATATATATATACCTAGTATCCTTGAATGAAAGTTTGCATACACATTCAAGGTCACAAGTCATGGTTAAATACCTTAATCACACCAAGATTTCACTCACATCTAGAAATTTTCACTAGTTTCACACACACCACTATAGCATGGGAAAACTCATGGTGTTTGATCCATTTTTAGAGTATTGATATATAGAAAATGTTTAATATAGGGGGTGTTAAGGTCAATCAAAGCTTTGACCACTGATCCATTTTTACTCCATGATTGTATTTTTTAATTGTCTATAAAACTATGGTTTCAAGTGGAAAAAAGGTTACATAGTGGTCCCCAAAGTGAATTGGAAATGCTTGCATTGTCTTTAGAATTAAAAAGTGAAGGAAAATAAAATATAAAAATCCCATTTCTCTTTTATCTATCATAAATTGATGTTTCCAAGGGAGAAAAACAACCCATTTTTTTATCCAAACATAATGACATTACTTAGGAACCTTTTTAGATCCTATTTTGAGTTTACACACAATCAACTTGTGAGTATCAAATCCAAATATGGTCAGCATCTCATTTTTATATTTATGTTTAAATTTATTTATTGTAGTTTCTATATTTAATATATTTCTAAATTTATTAAATTTCAAATCATTTTGTGTCATTTATTACATGTTTGTAACATTTTGTATTTGCATAATACTTTGATTAATTTAGGTAATCTATATCATCGGTCTACCAAAATAGGGTAAAACATAGGGCATCATGCACAACATGTGTTCCAAGATTTGCATGTATGTTATTATAAAAAATATATATGATATTACTCTTTTTTAGAGTCCATATACACCTATATTTTGGATTGGGGGCTTTTGCCTAGAACATGAAAACTTCGTTGCTTAGTTTTCCACTAATTTCATAGACAAAATGGAAATATATTTCATTCTCCACACTATTTACACCAAACCTATATTATTGTAAGTTCACCAGTTTTGCACTAGAAATTAGTATTATACCGTTTGTAGTAGTTGATTTATCAGAGTGGACCATAATCAAGGATCATAGTGGATACAATCGAATGTATGAAGTTGATTCTATATGGATAGTGAAATATGAAGAATAACTCTAAAAGGAAGAAGCTTGTCTTCATAACAAAAATTTGAATTAACTTTCATTAGCCATAAATTACATAAGAAGGTACATTATATAGTGAGGAATTACGTAAATCAAAAAGGTAATTAACTCAAATCATAATTATAAAATGACTTAATTTACATCTCTCTTAATGACCTATTATTAACCTAAGTAAGCAAATTATACCAGGTAGCCTAGACTAACACCCCCTTAAGAATATCTTAGATGTGTAGAATATTTGGCTCTTAGCACAAAGCTATGGTGAGGTACCTATTGATGTCTTAAAACTACGCTAGATCTTAATCAACAACAATGGGAAGTTTCAAGCTGTGGGACAATGCGGCTTGAAAACAACCTCTAGATTTTAAAGAAGCCGGTCTCTTCTTTTGTATTGGGTGTTGGGGAAAAGGGATAGGAGACTAAACAAAAATGCAAAATGCAAGAATTGAAACCTAACTATGGTGATGCACCTGAGAGTAATCCTAATCCTAACCTAAGCACAGTGAAACTATTATGTGATTCTATTACATTTAAGAGCAGATAATTACATGATCAATGTAAAAGATTGGAATAATAGAAACAGAGGCTCACAATAGGGGAGTCTTTTGCTGAGATATAGGAATTGTCAACAAAGGCATAGTGTTCAATCTTCTTAATAGAATCTTCCAATCACAATAGAGGCATATAAGTCATGCACAGTTATGTAGAACTTCAGACTCTAGAAAATGGGACAGAAGCAAATAACATTTCCAATCACAACACTAGAAAATCTACAGCATAGACTACTTTGCAAATGACACAGATAACATCAACAAGGGCATAGTGTTCATTTTTATTTTTGAATCTTCTAGTCATACAAAAGATATAGAAACACACATAGTCATATAAACCTTTCAACTTAGGGAAATGTAACAAAATCAAATGATATTATTGGTCAAACACTCTGAAAGTCTAAAACTATGAGAATTCCCCCCCCCCTTTTCTTAGATTTTACAATTCTTTATATAGACTTAGATGTCTCCCTACATCATCACCTTCTTTTCCACTCAATTTCAAATTTTGACTTAACTCACAAGGGGCAAACCAATGGCCCATTAATGCCTCGAGAAGGCCATGCTGGAGAAGAGCCACTGCACATTACTGCAGCATGGTGATTCCTGACTAGTTCCTCTCTTTGCACCTAAATTTCAAATTTCATCACCTACTGGGCCACTCAACTGTCTATTTTGCCTCCACTGTTAGGGGACAAATAGACGGTGCCTTCAATGCTGTGTGGGGCTCCAAAAAACTACTGGATCACTGTTCCATCTACTCAAATTAACTCTACCCAATTTTCCCTCCATTTCACTTTAATAGATAGACGGACACTCTGTTCTATTAGATATGGGAGAGGAAACTTAGCTGATTCATGAAAATTCTCTCTATGGTCTAGGAGGCACCAGAGAATGACACTTGGCACCTTCTGCTTGATTCATTAAAGACACATGGTTCCCTCTGCTTCTCTTTGGCTGCGTTGTAGATTTATTCGGGACACATATTAGACTTTTATGGCTGGTGACACTTGGCAGCTTCCGAAGCTTCGAGGAAGATAAGTGGCATTCTCTGCTTCTCTTTTGGGGATGGAGTAGAAAGAGACCAGAGAGTGACACTTGGTGCTTTCTGCTTTCTCTGCTACTTAGCTTGTTGAAAGTCTTTGAATGAAATGAGGATGCCGATAGGAGATGCAAATGATGACACATGGTGCGTTCCGCTTAACTACTATTGGGTATGTGGCACGGTCCGCAGTTCTTTGGAAAGTTGCAAAAGGGGCCTCAGAGAGTGCTAGATGGTTGCTTTGTTTCAGAAGGTGACACATAGTGGATTCTACTCGAAAGAGATACATAAGCAAATGATCAAAAGAAACAAAATGGGGGAAAAGGTCCTGCGAATGGAGAATGACACTTGGCAGCCTCCGCTACACTCTGACACTTAGTCAAAAAAATCAGCCATCTGCATCAAAACTTCTGTGGCTATGTCCAAGGTCTGCAGGAATAAAATTGTACAGCTCGGATCAAAAAATAAATTAAATACGACATAGAGTAAAAATTACTCTATAGTTATTGGTGACCACACAGACTTTTGAGCCTGCTCAAAAAGAACCCGACTCCCGCTATGCGGCCACGTGCTTAAAGAACATTTATTTAAAAGAATAGAGCAAGAAAGAATGGGAAAATAGAGTAACAATATTGAAACCAAACTACTATATACAGCTAACTAGGTATATTTGCCTCCCTCCTAGGTCAAAAGGAACATTTCTTAAGTCCCCTTCCTGGCAAGAAGACTTATGGTGCCAGATAAATAGCTGAATGAGAAGGAGATTTTGTGACCTGCTCCTCTTGACTATCTCCTTGCTTGGCTTGTATTTGAGTGCATCAAAATCAAACATGCTTCCAACATATACGTACTCTACTTGTCCTTGTAAGCTTGTTGAATGTTGATCCCTCAGACTGGTGCTCTTCACCAAGAAATTAGTGGCTGCTAGTTTATCACTGTTAGCCCTTTGTTTTGCACATTCCCTCTGCAGTGCATCATGGATTGACCTGTTTCCTTCTGCCTCATGGTAGACTGCATCAAACTCATCCTTTATTGCATTATCCTCCTCTTTCATGACTTTATCCTCTTGAAAGGATAATCTTGAAAGAGCAAAATAATTTTGCACATATAACTGAGGCTTAATGCTGTTATATTCATCTATAACCAATTCATAGCTATCTTGCAAAGTGAGAAGAAAGTCTGAGATTATTTCCTCTTCATCAGCATTCCAGCTTGCATAATTTCTTGGGGTTATAGGGGCTCCCATATTTGGTATAGGTACAGATACAACTCCTCATAGCTCTCTGGTTCATGCGGTCTTGAAAGAGACTTCAAGACTGGTCCCATCGGGCGTGCCAAAAACTATTGATGTCTTAAAATTGTGCTAGATATTAATCAACAACAATGGGAAGTTTCAAGCTATGGGCCAATGTGGCTTGAAAATAACCTCCAGATTTTAAAGAAGCTGGTCTCTTCTTTTGTATTGGGTGTTGGGGAAAAGGGATAAAAGACTAAACAAAAATGCAAAATGCAAGAATTGAAACCTAACTATGGCGATGCACTTGAGAGTAATCCTAATCCTAACCTGAGACAGTGAAACTATTATGTGATTCTATTACATTTAAGAATAGAAAAGTGCATGATCAATGTAAAAGATTGGAATAATAGAAACAGAGGCTCACAATAGGGGAGTCTTTTGTTGAGATACAGGAATTGTCAACAAAAGCATAGCGTTCAATATTCTTAATAGAATCTTCCAATCACATTAGAGGTGTAGAAGACATGCATAGTTATGTAGAACTTTAGACTCCAAAAAATGGGACAAAAGCAAATAACATTTCCAATCACAACACTAGAAAATCTACAGCATAGACTACTTTGTAAACGACATAGATAACATCACCAAGGGCATAGTGTTCAATTTTCTTATTGAATCTTCCAGTCATACAAAAGATGCAGAAACACACACAGTCATATAAACCTTTCAAGTCAGGGAAATGTAACAAAAGCAAATGATATTATTGGTCAAAAACTCTGAAAGTCTAAAACTATGAGAATTCCCCCCCCCCTTTTCTTAGATTTTACAATTCTTTATATAGAATCAGATGTCTCCTTACATCATCACCTTCTTTCCCGCTCAATTTCAAATTTTGACTTAACTCACAAGGGGCAAACCGATGGCCCATTAATGCCTTGAGAAGGCCATGCTAGAGAAGAGCTGTTGCACATTACTGTGGCATGGTGATTCTTGACTAGTTCCTCTCTTCACACCTAAATTTCAAATTTCATCACCTACTGGGCTGCTCAACTATCTATTCTACCTCCACTATTAGGGGACAAATAGACGGTGCCTTCAATGCTATGGGGGGCTCCAAAAAACTACCCGATCACTATTCTATCTATTCAAATTAACTCTGCTTGATTTTCCCTCCGTTTTGCTTTAACAAATAGATGGACACTCTATTCTATTAGATATGGGAGAGGACACATAGCCAATTCATGAAAATTCTCTTTATGGTCTAGGAGGCACCAGAGAATGACACTTGGCACCTTCTGCCTGATTCATCGAATACATGTGGTTCCCTCCGCTTCTCTTTGGCTGCACTGTAGATTTATTCAGGACACATATTAGACTTTTATGGCTGGTGACACTTGGCAGCTTCTGCGGCTTTGAGGAAGATAAGTGACATCCTCCGCTTCTCTTTCAAGGATGGAGTAGAAAGGGACCAGAGAGTGACACTTGGCACTTTTTTCTTTCTCTATTGCTTAGCCTGTTGAAAGCCTTTGAATGAAATGTGGATGCTGAGAGGAGACACGGATGCTGACATGTGGTGCGTTCCACTTAACTACTACTAGGTATGTGGCACGGTCTGCGGTTCTTTGGAGAGTTGCAAAAGGGGCCTCAGAGAATGCCAGCTGGCTGCTTTTTTTCAAAAGGTGACACATGGCAACTTCCACTTGAAAGAGATACATAAGAAAATGATCAAAAGAAATAAAAGGGGGGAAAATGTCCTACGGCTGGAGAACGACACTTGGCAGCCTCCGCTGCACTTCGACACTTAGTCAAAACAAACCGGCCCTCTGCATTAAAACTTCTGTGGCTACATCCAAGGCATCAGGAATAAAATTGCAGCACTTGAATAAAAAAATAAATTAAATACGACGTAGAGTAAAAATTACTCTACAGTACCCAAGTAGATAAATATGATCCCCCAAAGGAGGAAGAACATAGCTTCCACAACCCCAAAAAGAGCCTAGAAATGAAAATACTTGTTCATAGTGAAGGGTTTGGTGAATTTGTTATTTTTTATGGATATAAATATATTAATAACTTGCTCATGGATGAGATCATAAATTAAATGCTTATGAATATTGATATGGTTATTCTATTGATGGGAGACTGGGTTCCTATAGATCTAGATTTTTCTTTGGTTGTCATAGAAGAGGACAGTTGGTCATTGAAATTGGATGCCAAACTTAGTGAGAATCCCATGAAACCAAATAAACTTAGTGAAAGCATTAAAAACTTATCTATATTATATATTAATATAAGATAAAGTAATATCATTCTACTTTTTTCTTGACTAACTAATTAGACCTCAATTAATGTAGAAGATGTATTCTAAAGTAAACTTATGATCCAAAATATTTCCAACCTAATCTAAAAATATATAACTAATCAAGTTAATGTTGATGCTTGATCTATAGTTAATCCTAAAACTCTAAATACCTTGAATGTAGTGGAAAATTTGCTTAGTTGCTTTCTATTAAAGCTCATGTGGTTTCTACAAAAATCTAGAGACCATGTCCACTACATAAGAAATGTTATGTATAGTGTGCACAAGGTAGATGAGACTACCAACAAGTTATCAATATGAAGTAGCATCAATAAAAGGAGATGGATAATTAGCCTCAATATTCACACTAGATAGAAAATAGTTATATCTGACTTATAGTCATCTATGATAAACTATGCAAGAAATTGAAGATCATACTTAGATTGTGCAATAGTGATCCTAGAGTCAAACCAAAAAAATTAATCCCTAGGAAGTTATGTAACAATCCCAAGTTAGTCATTGAGACCCTATCAGATAAATTAGATTTCAATATTATGATGGTTGATGGACTCCATGTGATCAATAGGTCATCCATGTAGATAACCATAATCAATAGTGAATTATATTACCATGAAATGTAGTCTTTAATATCAAAATGGCATCTAGTGAATCCAACCAAAAGAAGGAAAGAGTCCATCTTTACATACCAAGATAGAGGAATTTGTTTGCGGCCATAAATATGTTTTTATAGTTTAAAAACTAAGGAGGAATATTCAAAAAATACTTTTGGCTATTCCATGTAAATTTCCTCTTTAAGGTCATCATAGAGAAAGACATTCTTCACATCAATCTAATGAACATCCCAATGATGTGTTATTGCAGTAGAAAGAGTGAATCATATTGAGTTCATTTTGGCAACTAGGGTGAACATGTCAATATAGTCAATCCTAGGTGCTTAGTAAAAATCCTTTTCTAATAAATATGCTTTGAACTTATCTTTAGACTGATTTTATAGAATTTTTTTTGGGTAGATCAAATTATATTGAAGAAGGTTTCTTCCCTTAGGAATAGGGACTAAATCCCAAGTGTTATTCCTTAGTAAAGAAATATATTACTTTTCGATAATAATATCCCACTCAAGAGTGTTTTATGGATCATGAAATCAATAAGGATTAGAAGTAGATGTAATGAAATAATGTGGGGCATCTTAGAATTGTGAATGTATTCACTTGATATCTAATGGATATCCAACCCATTAACCAATATTATGTAGTGTTTATCGATCACAAAGAGTACCAATGATTAGAGAGTCAGGATGATATTCCTTATCCTCTAAAGATATTCTAGGAGAATTAGGAGAGGAATCCTCATCACTACTCTCATCATCAAAACTATAAGAACTTGGATAATTATGAAGCTAATTAGGTAGATCTAAATCATTATAATTATCATCAAATATCAATGCATCCAAGGAAGAGGGAGATGTGTCAAGTGTGAAATATAAAGGACTCTCTTTTAATTGATCACTTATCTTAATGAAAAAACTCATGAGTGGTGGAATGGAGAATAATGTATCCCTTAACATCCTTAGGATATCCAACAAAGATGAAAGGTTGACTCTGAGGTTCCATTGCCTTAAATTTATTTGAAATGAGTTCCATAAAAGGAGATCAAAACACTTGAAAGTGATTCAATGTGAGTTACTTACCACTTTAAGCTTCAAAATGAGTGACTCCTTATAATTTTTTATAAAGAACATGATTTTAGAAATAAAATTGATAATTGATGGCCTCAGCCTAATACCGAGGTGCAAGAAACTTATAGTATAACATACAGTTGGCCATTTTCTATAATTACTTATTCTTGTAATCTATAACACCATTATTCTAAGGATTATATGGAATTTTATGTTATAGTTCAATCCCCTTTGAGTTAGAAAATGTTTAAAATAGTTACTAACATAATCAATACCATTATCGGTGTGAAAAATGTTGATGGATTTACCTGACTATTTTTACAAGCACCTTAAAGTCCTAAAAATGATCAAAGACCTCAAATTTATTCTTAATAAATTACATCCAAGGATACCTCAAAAATTCCTCAATGAAATTGACCAGTATTTTGTTATATTCAATGAAGGATTTGTAAATAAACTAACAATGTCATTATGGACAAGATCCACTATCTGTTCAACTCTTTATGATGTTCCCTTGTCATACTTCTCCTCAATATGCTTACCAAGTATGAAACCCATGAATTTTTTTTAGAAAAATAACTCATGGCAACCCTAAAACCATGTATTCATGACTAAGTTTCTCAACATAGTTATAGTTGAGATGTCTAAATCACCCATGCCATAATTTAATTACCCCATATGAATCAGTAATCAGTGTAGTAGAGGGTTGATCAGGATAAAAATTTCATAAAGTATGCAATCATGACAAATGATATGCTTTCCAAAATGTAATAATGGAATCATTTTATGATTCCCTAATAACCACTAAATTATGTGTGAACTCAAATTTCTTATCAGAACCAATGTGAGTGATATGGTAAATAGATAAGATAGTGGTGGATAAGGAGGGAACACATAGAACATCATTAAATGTCCCATTATTAAATTTAATAGATCCTCTCCCACTAAAATATATGGAAGAATCATCACCTAGAAAGATGGAAGGAACATAAAAAGGAACCAAGTATTAGAACATGTCTTGTGTTGAAGCCTTGTGGTGTAATGCAACAGAATCAATAACCCATGTGAAAATATAGAATACAACTGCAATAAGTTATTTTCCCTTATTTTTATCCTTTTTCTTGTATTTGGTCTTACAATACTCATTTGTGTGATTAAATCTAATTGGAATAATTAGGGACACTAATATTTGATTTCTTGATCATATTAGTTAGTTGGTCAATTTTATTCTTCATGAATTTAGATTCATCATTCCCATATTTCCAGTAGTAACCACATGTGAGTCTCTCTTTATTATTTTTATCATCTAAAGAGGAACATGTTGAGTTCAACATACCCCCAATTTTGAAAAAATAAGGACCCTTGTACATTGATTTTAACCCCAAAACTAAAAACTTGATGTTATGCACATTATTAAAATTTGAAGATCATCCACGCCTAAAGAATTGGCCCATTTGTTCTTGGTTTGGTTTTAACCTTGAATAATGCTATTAAAAAGTTGTCCCGCGTGTATTAAGATGTATGTTTCATGTAGTTCTTATTAATGGATCATGATGGGGATGTTCATAGTTTTATCCTCATTCAGGGTTTTACTAGCCTTTGATCTAAAAAAATATCACAGTTGAATTCATGTGCTGAAACCCTAATTTAAAAAACCCTAGCTTAGACCTTTGGGTTTGAATTCAAATTTGATGGGAGAAAATTTGGCAAGAATATTTTTAAAATTCTCTTTAGACTTGATCCCAATTTTTATATTAAGGTTTGGTCATGTTTCTTAACATGACCAAACCTTAACCTAAAAATCATGTTTGGTTCTTTTATGTTTTCCCCTCTTTATTTTAAAAAAGTCTAATGTATGTATTCATAGGGTCTTTTATTTCCCTAGACAAGTCCCCTTTGTTATACATTTAGTCTAAAGTCTTAATCCTAAGGCCCCATTTATGTTTATTAAAATAAACAAGACCTTAGTCTTAAAACTTTAAGCCTGAGTTCCTATATTGACCTACATCCTAACTAAAGCACATCTCTTCTTTGTAGATCCAACTCTCTCACTTCCTCATGAAGAAAGATCTAATGGAGTGTAATTAGCCTGAGGAAATTAGAATACTTAATCCATTAGACCAATCTTATGTGATCACCAAGATCATGATCAGTGATCCATACTTGAGTGGAACGGATGATTGAATGATGCAAGATCATCCTCAAGTTTAAATGGATCCCCTTTTACTATACAAGCTTAAGCCAATCAAGTGAAAGTATCTAGATCAATATCGATGGTCCATGGGTACTCACACAAAATGTATCTGATGGGGTCAAAGTGGAATTAAAAATTCAAGATCTAAGAAGGCCCATAGAGTTGTCATGTGGCAATCTCGCATTTGATCTCAATGTCAAATGGAACCCCATGCATTAAAATTTGGACTTAACCTAGTTTTTCATCCTAAGGTTCATTTTATTTTTTAATACGATAGAATCTTAGGTTAAAACCTTAGGTTATGACCATAGAATTCAAAAGGAATTATTTTATTATTCTTATATACTTAGGCTTTTGTCTTAGTCTAATTTTATGGCATGTTCCCAAGCTAGCTTGATCCCCCTTTATGATTGCAGGAACTAATGGCATGCATCTGCTTGGATCTTAATCAATGGACCATGCCTAGTCAAGACTAGATTGATTTTATAGAGCATATTAAATCTAAGATCTGTGGACCAAATAGACTTCATGAGTTTAAAATTGACATTCTCATTAACATCGTTTGATGTCCACAAGGTCATTATTGACATCTATGAGACCGTCAACTTTAAGCTCATCAAGTCGAATGATTCATGAAATTAAAATTGATGTTCTCATGACCATCATTTGATGTTCATGATATTTTCATTGACATTCATGAGATTGTCAAATTTAAACTCATCAAATATATTGCCTAGATATAAGGATATGCTTTAAAACATGGTTAAGGCTTATTTCTTGTAGTGCAATTCAATAAGACCCCCTTGGGAAATAAAATACGTAGGGTATTTTAATTTAATGATAAAATTATCTTGTGGTCTAAATATTTGTATGCATAGCCTTAATATAAGTCTATTTCATAAGGTTCCAATTGTGTTTATTTGAATGCAATAAACCTTAGGCTAGAGAATTATATTAGGTCTTATTTTAATAATGTCCCTATGACCTAAAATTATCTTATAATTCATTTAATCTATGTAAAGAGAGTGCACTAGAAAGTATAACTTAAACACAATCCTTGACCCATGGTTACTTACAAAGAACCACATAATCTAGGACCCCACAGGGAATATCCCAATTATCCAATTCAGGGAGGGGATTAGGATAATTATGACCCTAATGAATAGGTTATCTAGAGCCTACTCCACCACACATATTGATAAAGTCTAGGTGAACTATGTTTTATTCATGGTAGATAAGGGACTCACTCCCCTATTGGGTGAGATGATTAACATATGTTTGAAATCATAGTTCACAACCATCAAGAAGAAAACTAGCAACCACTTCTACATGATGTCCTATCTTATAGATGCCCTCTTGGCCACCATAAGGATCCTAGATAATAAGAATTGGTCACCTAATGGGAAATATATTATCTCCCATCACTATTCCAAGTTGCACATTATCAAATATAGACACAACATAAAATGTATCTATGATTGCATATATCCAATTTTGGTAAAATATATCATAGGGATATCCATGGAAAGAGTCAACCCTTGATCAAGAAATATGTGGAGTTGATTGGGGACATTTATTTGTATCTCGACTGCATGGTGATAAAAATAAAAAGAACCCTATTTCAACCCCTCAAGATACCAGTCCATATGCAAAACAAATAGTATAACAAGAGGTGGCATACCAAATTGTCAATGGCATAGATGTTGTATCTAAATAAAAAATGAAAGGCCTCCTTCACCTTTTTCCATTGAACATCAGCATTACTATGCTCAAGAATTGGGAACATGTGAATGCCATTTCCAAACACAGACTCCTTCAACCTAAAAATAGATTATTAGAGGCCATATGACCCTCATGATAGGGTCACCAATCATTTGAAGGAGAAAACTATGAGTCATCCTTATGAAAACATACTTAGTGTTTATGATATGATGTACATTAGGACCACCAATTTCATAGAGGTATTGGATAGATTAAATAAACATAACATTAAGCTTGAGGTCAGGTTAACCAAAGATGAAAAACCTAGAGATATCTGGCATATGGGACCCTTAAAATACCATTTATTTCCTAAATTTTAATTTTTTCCCCTTCCATAATAGCCCCAAACACAATTAACATAGGGACCTAGGAAGGAGAAATTAGAAGAGAGACCTGGGGAAGGGCCATCATCCTTAGCTTACATTGATAGGCTAGAGTCTCTAATATAGTATATTGATATGATTACATTGGCCTCTGATGATATATTAGAAGATGCACTTAAGGTGTTGTCTAAAACATATGATTCAGATGAAGACAAATAAGATAAGGAACCCCAATCCCAACCTAAACAACCATAATACGACTAGAGGAAGGAAGTTACTTTGGAATTGGCTGTAATTACACCCCTCAAAAGGAAGGATAAATGATAATTGGTTCCATTTGGGAGGAAGAAGCCTAAACTAACTCTCACTCACCCTATGAGTGAAGTCAACTTATTCAGTGATGAATATCCCATTCATGGACTATTCATCACTAAATGGTTCATTTATGGTAAGATCCAAAAGATCCTAGTATTACATCATTCATTGGCCTTGACCAAAACATTCCACATTGATGTTCATGATGAGGTCAAGCCATGGATATGGTCTTTGATGAAAGAAGATAAAGAAAAAAGAATAATTGCCATAAGAGGGTCAAATAGTACTCAGGTAGACACTCTTGGATCTTCAAGAAGCACATGGATGGAGGTCCTATATCCTCTAAAGATCATAGATTCAATATTTAGTGTGTATTTCAATCCATAAATAATAAGATTGGAAAGGATAACCATTAAGAAGACCATGGTTGCAAGTGAGGAGTTCACATTTTAGAGGGTTGAACCATTTATTGGTTTAACTCCCATTGGAGGTCAAGGTCCTAGTGAGCACCTAATTAATAAGGAGGAAATAATTGTAATATTTGATGCCCACTCAGCCCAACTAAAATTAGGCATCAAAGGCTTATACCAAAATATTTGTAAATAAACTAACAATGTCATTATGGACAAGATCCATTATTTATTCAACTCTTTATGATGTTCCCTTGTCATACTTCTCCTCAATATGCTTACCAAGTATGCAACCCTTGAATTTTTTTTTAGAAAATTAACTCATGGCAACCCTAAAACCATGTCTTCATGACTAAATTTTTCAACGTAGTTATAGTTAAGATGTCTAAATCACCCATGCCATAATTTACTTACCCCATATGAATGAGTAATCAGTGTAGTAGAGGGTTGATCAGGATAAAAATGTTATAAAGTATACAATCATGACATATGATATGCTTTCCAAAATGTAATAATGGAATCATTTTATTATTCCCTAATAACCATTAAATTAGGTGTGAACTCAAATTTCTTATCAAAACCAATGTGAGTGATATGGTAAATAGATAGGATATTGGTGGATAAGGAGGGAACACATAAAACATCATGAAATGTCCCATTATTAAATTTAATATATACTCTTCCACTAAAATATGTGTAAGTATCATCACCTATCAAGATGGAAGGAACCTAAAAAGGAACCAAGTATTAGAACATGTCTTGTGTTGAAGCCTTGTGGTGTAATGCAACATAATCAATAACCCATGTGAAAATCTAGAATGCAAATGCAATAAGTTATTTGCCCTTATTTTTATCCTTTTTATCGTATTTGGTCTTAAAATACACATGTGTGTAATTAAATATAATTGGAATAATTAGCGACACTGATATTTGATTTTTTGATCATCTTAGTTAGTTGGTCAATTTTATTCCTCATGAATTTAGATTCATCATTCCCATATTTCTAGTAGTATCCACATGTGAGTATCTCTTTATTAGGTTTCTCATCTAAAGAGGAACATGTTGAGTTAAACATAACCCCAATTTTGAAAAAATAAGGACCCTTGTACATTTATTTGAACCCTAAAACTAAAAACTTGATGTTATGCATATTATTCGAATTTGAAGATCATCCATGCCTAAAGAATTGGCTTATTTTTTCATGGTTTTGTTTTAACCTTGACTAATGCTATTAAAACATTTGCCCTCATGTCTTAAGATGTAGGTTTAATGTATTTATTATCAATGGATCATGCTAGGGATGTTCATAGTTTTATCCTCTTTCAGGGTTTTACTAGCCTTTGATTTGAAAAATCTCACAGTTGAATTCATGTGTTGAAACCCTAATTTAAAAAATCATAGCTTAGACCTTTGGTTTGAATTCAAATTTGATGGGAAAAAATTTGGTATGAATATTTTAAAAAATTTCTTTAGACTTGATCCCAATTTTTATATTAAGGTTTGGTCATGTTTCTTAACATGACCAAACCTTAACCTAAAAATCATGTTTGGTCCCTTTATGTTTTCCCCTCTTTGTTCCCTTTATTTTAACAAAGTCTAATGTATGTATTCATATGGTCTTTTATTTCCCTAGACAAGTCCCCTTTGTTATACATTTAGTCTAAATTCTTAATCCTAAGGCCCCATTCATTTTTATTAACATAAACAAGACCTTAGTCTTAAAACTTTAAGCCTAAGTTCCTATATTGACCTGCATCCTAACTAAAGCACATCTCTTCATTGCATATCCAACTCTCTCACTTCTTCAAGAAGAAAGATATGATGGAGTGTAATTATCCTAAGGAAATTAGAATCCTTAATCCATCAGAACAATCTTATATGATCACCAAGATCATGATCAATGATCCACACTTGAGTGGGACAGATGATCGAATGATGTAAGATCATCCTCAAGTTTAAATGGATCCCTTTTTACTATACAAGCTTAAGCCAATCAAGTGAAATTATCGAGATCAATATCGATGGCCTATGGGTACTCACACAAAATGGATCTGATGTGGTGAAAGTGGAATTAAAACTTCAAGAGCTAAGAAGGCCCATAGAGTTGTCATGTATCACTCTCGCGTTTGAGCTCAATGTCAAATGGAGCCCCATGCATTAAAATTTGGACTTAACCTAATTTTTCATCCTAAGGTTCATTTTATTTTTTAATACGATAGAATCTTAGGTTAAAACCTTAGGTTACAACCATAGAATTCAAAATGAATTATTTTATTATGCTTATATACTTAGGCTTTTGTCTTAGTCTAATTTTATGGCATGTTCCCAAGATAGCTTGATCTCCCTTTATGACTGTAGGAACTAATGGCATGCATCTACTTAGATCTTAATCAATGGACCATGCCTAGTCAAGACTAGATTGATTTGATAGAGCATATTAAATCTAAGATTTGTGGACCAAATAGACTTCATGAGTTTAAAATTGACATTCTCGCTAACATCATTTGATGTCCACAAGGTCATCATTGACATCTACGAGACCATCAACTTTACGCTCATCAAATCCAATCATTCATGAAATTAAAATTGATGTTCTCATGACCATCATTTGACGCTTAGGAGGTTGTCATTGACATTAATGAGGTTGTCAAATTTAAACTCATCAAATATATTTCCTAGATATGAGGATATGCTTCAAAACATGGTTAAGGCTTATTTCTTGTAGTGCAATTCAATAAGACCCCCTTGGGAAATAAAATACTTAAGGTTTCTAAATTTAATGATAAAATGATCTTATGGTATAAATTTTTGTATACATATCCTTAATATAATTTTATTTCATAAGGTTCCAATTATGTTTATTTGAATGCAATAAACCTTAGGCTAGAGAATTATATTAGGTCTTATTTTAAGAAGGTCCATATGAACCAAACTTATCTTATAATGAATTTAACCTAGTCCTTATGCTAACCAAAGATGAAAAACCTAGAGAGATCGGACATAGGAGACCCTTACAATACCATTTATTTCCTAGACCTTATTTTGTGCCCCTTCCATAATAGCCCCAAACACAATTAACATAGGGACCTAGGAAGACGAAATTAGAAGAGAGAGATGGGGAATGGCCATCATCCTCAGCTTAGCTTGATAGGCTAGAGTCTCCAATAAAGTATATTGATATGACTACATTGGCCTCTGATGAGATAGTGGAAGATGATCTTAAGGTGTTGTCTAAAACATATGATTCAGATGAAGACAAGTAAGATAAGGAACCCCAATCCCAACCTAAACAAGCATTATAGGACTAGGGGAAGGAGTTTTCTTTGGAATTTGTTGTAATTACACCCCTCAAAAGGAAGGATAAATTGGAATTGGTTCCATTTGGAAGGAAGAATCCTAAACTAACTCTCACTCACCCTATGAGTGAAGTCAACTTATTCAATGATGAATATCCCATTCATGGACTAGTCATCACTAAATGGTTCATTTATGGTAAGATCCAAAAGATCCCAACATTGCATCATTCATGGGCCTTTACCAAAACATTCCACATTGATTTTCATGATGAGATCAAGACATGGATATGGGCTTTGATGAAAGAAGAGGAAAAAAGAAGAATAATTTCCATAGGAAGGTCAAGTAGTACTCAGGTAGACACTCTTGGATCTTCAAGAAGCACATGAATGGAGGTCCTATATCCTCTAAATATGATAGAGTCAATATTTAGTGTGTAGTTCAATCCATAAATAATAAGATTGGAAAGGATAACCACCAAGAAGACCATGGTTGCAAGTGCAGAGTTCACATTTTATAGGGTTGAACCATTTATTGATTTAACTCCCATTAGAGGTCAAGGGCCTGGTGAGCACCCAATTAATAAGGAGGGCATAATTTTAATATTTGATTCCCACTCAGCCCAAATAAATTTAGGCATCAAAGGCTTATACTAAAAGATTGAGAACTTGCAAAAGCCGAAGGAGAACCTAGAGACATATGTTATCCTTTCAGTTCTAGAAGAGATAAGAAAGATATTTGAGGCATCTTTTCATAACATGTTAAATTACTTGAAGGAAATGAAGACAAGGCAAGGTCACTTGAATCATTAGGATGTATTAGCCAAATGCATATTATCCCAATGTTAAATTTCAAGGGATAAAATGAAAGAGTTGATCAACATATAAGTTAAGGACTAGATTCTTGGGTTCAGGGCCGTTAACAGCCATCTAAACTTAGTTATGGTCATAATTGTTGACAAAATTAAAAGTTTTAACACATGGTTAAATATCTTAAAGAGAGTCATTGATGATGATGAATAAATAATAAACATAATTCAAAATATTTTGGCACCATTCTTGCCACACCCTCTACACTTAGCTCCCTAGGCATCATTAGAGATGATGAGTGTAAACACAAGGTCACTTTTGTTATGCAATAATTCAAGAAAAAGTCAAGGCCAATCTAGAGACGATAATAGTAAGATCGTGGGAATGATCCTAACTATAGAGGAGAAAAAAATTAGGCTAGAAGTATCAAAGAAGACATGGATAGGAATGATAGAGATTTTGATGACTTTGTAGAGCAAGAGGATGAATGCCTATTAGAACTAGTTATCAACTTAAATTTATTTGATGAGAAGCATCATAAAACCATGAATATCCTTCAATAATAGTAGGGAAGCTATTTATCTTAGGGCCCACCCGAGAATCAATGATATTCCATTCTATGTAAGGCCTTATAATATTTGAAAGTAGAATAATATTTTGTAAAAAACATGTGCTAGTTTGTTATCATATTTGCCTATAGGTCAGTCTACTTTGGAAAAGATAATGCATTATAGAACCTTGTAAAAAGGACAACTATCCTTATCTCTTGTACATTTATAACCTTATGACTAATCGGTATATTTTTTGGCTCTTCTATACAAGGCAATATTACCATTTTGAAAAGGAGAGAGAGTTTCGAGCTAAAACTTGTATACTTTTGAGAAATTAATATAAGGAATATTGAAAATCTTTTCCAAAATTTATATGTAACAATTGTCACGTGGTTTCTCTCTCAATTGCTTATTCTAAGCCTTGAATTTTAATGATTTCTATGAATTCTAAATGTGCATCTTTGATAAAAGGTTGTTAATTTGTGTTGATGATAGATTAGTTGAATGTTTAAACTTTGATTCCTTTTATTTTCTCTACATTAGGATCTGTAAATGCTATTTGGATGTATTAGTAAACATTTAAGGCAAAGTTAGTTCATACTTGTATTCTTTCATGTTTTTCTCGAATATTCACTTGACATATGGCGGGATTTGAGCATATGCTACTTCACATTGTATATTGGTTAAATTCATATCTAGTTGAAATTAAAACTTTATCATGATGTTTGAGGCAAAGATCAGTAATCACATACTTTCTTTCTGCCATACCCTTCCTTTTGCTTCTTTTTGACCAAATCAGTCTAGTTTAAGCTCCACTATAAATATTTATTTATATTAGTCATTAGTTTGTATTTTTATCATAAATTAATTGATAATAGAATAATATCTCTTGAATTTCACTTATATTAAGGACCACAATGGCTCCCTATCACCAATCAATATAAATTTGTGGAATAGTTTACTTTGCTCTACCTCTATTTCACAACAGGAAACTAGATTACCAAAACCTACTACACATGCTGTGCATTCTCATAATTATAAAACGAGAAGTGTTATTTAAATACTAAGAGCACCTATTATACACTTAGAGGAATCAATAGGACAAGATTCGTTAGCACTAGCAGGAGGGCCATCTTTGTGAATTTGTTGAATCTTTACTAATTTTGGTGTGTTTTGATTCAAGATTGGTGTTATCTTTGGCCATTTTTGTAATTATATAGTGTAAATATCACTGATATTTATGGTCTTTGACCTATATTTGTGTTTCTTTTTTAAAAAGATCAATAGTCTTTGAGGATAAATGTGTAATTCTGGTGAAGATAGCTTAAAATCTAAAGATCCAAAGTATTTGAGGCTAAAATAGCATATTTTGATCAAATATTGGTAGATATTTTATATATTTAAGTTCCTTTGAGATTAGGACTATAAATATTGATCATAGTTACATAATTAGACACATCTTTAAGATAACATAGTTAAAATTTGATGTCCTTCATTATTTTTTACATAAATCTTTACAAATTTTGCTTAATGTACAAGTCTGATCCTTATTATTTGTAAGTATTGATTTGATACATTGTATTTCAAATAATATCTAAAGTTCTCAAGCTATTATTTCCAATAATCCATACAATATCACATTTACAAACAAGGGAACCTCTGTTGGAACTATACATCCATAAGAAAGCTAGGCAAGATAGAGGTAGACATAGACATTCAAAGTCTTTACCAACTTCACTACTCCAAGGTAATCCTTCATTCGACATTCATCAAGGTATGTATTTTTTAGGAAGCTCTCCTATTAATGTTCAAGGTGTGGTTCATGACCTCCCTCATAATATAGAAAAATATTTGCCAAATTTTAGTCCTAGTGGTATTGTAACAACAGAAAAACATGTTAAATACTTTAAAGTTATATTAATATTTTTAAATTTAAATTATGAGGATGTATCATGTATGTTGTTCCATTTTACATTTAAATATGTTGCATATGAGTGGTTCCTTAATCTGCTTGACAATTACATTACCACCTACGATGAATTTAATAACATTTTCATTGACCAATTTGGTAAGATCATCATCCCTTGTGTCTTGTACCAACATTTTACCACCCTCAAAATGGATGCTAATGAACCCATAATAGATTTTAATGCTAGGTTCCAGAAGATGTATAGTAGGACCATTAACCATTATAAACTTGATCAGGTGTTAGCCTTGGAAATCTACAAAGATGCTCTTGATCCCATGACTTTAGTATTTATCAAGAGGGTTATAGATCCTATGAACACACTAAATTTAGCCTATGATAAGGCTATGATCATTAATGACCAAATTCAATCCCAAGGTCAAATGTCATACTCTTTTCCCAATTTATATATATATATATATATATATATATATATATATATATATATATATATATATATATATATATATTTGTGTGTGTGTGTGTGTGTGTGTGTGTGTGTGTGTGTGCCTGTGTGTGTGTGCCTACCTTGAATGTCTTTCCTAATAATAACTAGAATGTGTCTACTCTCAACCAACTCCCAAATCTGAACCAACTACCTCTAAGACATATTATCCTTAACTATAATTTGAGGTTATTTAATCACCCTAATACCAATGAATTTAATACAAATTATCAAAGTATCTAAGTACCAACCACTAGTACTAATATAAACTAGGTCCATAATTTAGAAACCCCCAAAAGTGAGAATGAATCCATTCTAAAAATGATCCAAAAATTGAGCACTGATTTCTTTCAGCTACAAAATAGGTGGGTAATACTAGAGAAAATTATGGTTTGAAATTCTCTTTTCGAAGATTCAATATGCCCAATAATAGGTTTAATAATGATAGTTTCCACAACAATAAGAATAGTGAACCATCTTCTAAAAAAATACTATGGGTACTAATCTTATTAACATTGCCTTGCTTGATTATTGTAGAGTCCATTATACTACAAAGCATGGTGAGATTGACTACATTGAGTTCTCTAAAGCTTTTAAAGCATTTCAAGAAGAGTTGGACACTTTTGAGGTGGTACCTAACAAAGAGAATGGTACAGGTACTTCAGGATCCAAGCTTGTTGTCCAAACCTTCATGGTGGATATGTTTGATTTCACTTCCAAGAAGATAATGAAATTGATAATGTTCCTGAAGATGTTCATGCCTTCTAGTAGTTCTTAAAAAAAATCCTATAATAAATAGATAACAAATGCAAACTTTAACTAATTCTACCCCTCCAAAAAACTTTGGCACTCCTCCAGATACCACTTCAAAAAACAATCTAGAGCCTCTAAAGGGAAGTACTTCTAATCCTAACACCACTTCTTCCAATAGGATTAGGTATAATATTATAGAGGATGTGAAGAAAATTAAATCTAATATTACCTTACATAAATTGACATAAATCATAAATCAAAGGGAACTATTGCTAGAATAAATGTCTGAAAAATCTAACAAGATGTCCAAGACTGATAATGCCAATGTGGTTATGTATAATTATAAAATAGAGTCACCACCCTTCTTATTTACATTCAAAATGTTTGGTAAAAATTTGCATAACTTTTTGTTAGATTATAGTGCCTCTATAAATATTATGCCTATAGGTGGTTTTAAGTAACTTGGTTTGGACCCCATTAAATCTGATAGGGTTGTCACCTAATTAGATAAGTATGGGGTTAAGGTGGTTGGATAATTGTTAAATGTCCACATGCAACTATATTCTAATCCAAGGGTCCAATAATTTATAGATATCCAAGTAGTAGATATCCCTAACGCCTATGCACTACTTTTGAGCATATAATGGACAAAGGCTTTAAATGAATATATGTCCATGAACTATTCACACCTATGGCTGACTTGGAAGGGAGATCCCATCTAGATCAAAGATGAAAGGGAGATAAGAATGAAACATATGATTATTGAGTATAATGTTGTCAATGAAAGGTTTAACATAAATGATCATGATTTAGGAGTTTTCACCCTAAAAAATGCCAAAGTGTGTGAACTTAAAACTTCTAATGTTGTACTTGGGCTATGGGAGTTTTATTTTGATGGGGCTAAGTGTAAAGATGGACCTGGAGTAGGCATTATTCTAACTAGCCATGTTGGTAAGAAATATCATGTTTCTTATGGAATATAATTTATTTTCACCAATAGCCTTGTATAATATGAGGCCCTCATATGAGGTCTACAATTTTCCATAAAAAAGAAGTCAAGGAACTACTAGTTTATGGTGATTAAGAATTAATAGGAAGCTAAGTAAGAAGCAAATATCACTGCAAATTATCATACCTCAAGAGGTAGAAATTTAGAGTCTAGGATCTAGTGGAATCTTTTGATGCCTTCAATATTATTTTTATCCCTATGGAGGAAAATAAAGATGTTAATGATATTGCCTCTACCACAAATAATCTCATGCTTGACCATGATTTGCGAAGCATTAAAATTGAGTTGGTACCTTGCCTTTCTATCCTAGACAATGTGAACCATCTACAGGTCTTTAGTGATGACCAACAAATCCTAAATTCCATGACTAGTTCAGGAGAATTTGAGGATTAGATCATTGATGAGGCTAATGAAAATGAAGTTGGAGGAGATAAGTTTGATGGCAAAGTCATTCAGTTGAATGAAAAAAAATCCCCAAAGGGATGATTACCTTGGAAAGGTTTTTTGATCAAGATAAGCTAGTTGAATCTTCTAAGATTCCCAAAGTAAGTTTAAAATATTATATTGTAGTTGATCTTGGACCTAAAGATCAACCTCAATTGGTTAACATTGGAAAATCCTACACAAATGTTGAAAATAAGAAAGCCAAAGAGTTGTTGATAAAATACAAAGATGTAATAGCTTGGTCATATGATTACTTGAAATTTTTTGATCCAAGAGTCGTCATCCATATTATACCTCTCAAAGAGAATTGAAAAAATTTCAATAAGAAACAAAGACTTGTGAATCCTATCCTAGAACCCATGATTTTCAAATAAGTCAAGAGGTTTTTAGATGATAGAATTGTATTTCCCATTAGGCAATCTACCTAGATTGCTAATTTGATACCACTTATAAAGAATAATGGTGAAATTAGGCTATGTATTAATTTTGTAAATCTAAATAGAGCATCTAAAAAGGATAATTATCCTCTTCCCTCTCTTGACCAAGTAATATAGATTATTTTGTGTTCAGCCATGATGTCTTTTCTTGATGAATGTTTAGGGTATAATCATGTGTTGGTAGACAAAGATGATAGAATGAAGATAACATTCACAACTAAGTGGGACACCTTTGCATACAAAATAATTCCTATTGGACTGATAAACATAGGAGTAACTTTTTAAAGGGCCATGGATCATGCATTCCAAGGATTAATTGGTAAGTGTATCATTATTTAAATGGATGATCTAACTATTTTATCTAATAATATGGATGACCATTTCATGCATTTATAGTAGGTATTTTAAAGGTGTAGAAGGTATGGGATCTCCCTTAGCCCTAAGGAGAGCTTTTTTGTGTCACTAAACGTAAACTATTACCTAATGTTATCACTAAATATAAAATTTCCATTGATTTTGAAAGAGTGGAAGCTATATCTAAGATAGAACCTCCCAATAATAAAAAGGAATTGAAATATTTTTTTGGTAAAATAAAATTTGTGAGAAAATTCATTTCTGGGTTTGCAAAAATTGTCAAGCCATTAAATGATATGTTGAAGAAGGATGATAAATTTTTATGGAATGAAGAGTCAAATAAGGCCTCTGGAGATATCAAAGATTCAATCAGTCAAGCTCCAGTCTTGATAAGCCCTGACTTTTAAAAGAATTTTTATCTCTACTCTTTTTTCTCTGACCACACCATTATTACAATTTTGACTCAAAAAATAGAAGGATCTAACCATCCAATTTCTTTTATGATCACTAATTTGAAAAATGTTGAGTTAAATTACAATTTGCTTGATAATCAAGCCTTTGCATTAGTTAAAATAGTATATAAATTTAGGAACTACATTCTTAGGAACAAAGAGCATGCCATTCTATCAAGTCTAGCCACTAAGCTAATGATGAGCCAATGTGAACTTGGAGAGCGAAGAGGTAAGTGGATGTTTGTCCTTCAAGAATATGATATAGAGATGAAAACTTCAAAACTAGTAAGATGTCAATATTTGATTCAAGTGATTATCAATACTAGCCCCAAGCTAAGTATCATGTAAGTTAATCAGCAAAATTTTCAACTTAATGAGTGGTATGACTCCATTGTTCACTTACTAATCAATGGCACTTGTCCTGCAAGGCTAACCATAGAGAAAAGGAGGGAACTAAGGCTCAAAGAAACTCACTATATCATAAGAGTGGAGTGTTTTACCAAAATAACATTGAATGTGTGTACCTAAGATGTGTTTCAAGGAAAGAAGCTACTGAGGTAATGAACACCTTTTATGAGAAGTTGGGAAGTGGGCATCCATCTGGGAGAACAACAGGCCACAATATACTTAAAGCTAGTTATTATTAGCCCACCATATTCAAATATTCTCATAATCATGTGAGATAATTCCATTCATGTCAGATCTTTAGCACCAAAGAGCCTAAGGCAGTAATGCCTTTATAGCTTGTCATGATTGATAAGCCTTTTGCCTAATGGGGATTGGAATTTGTGGGGATAATCAACCCCAATTAATTAGAAGGTTACAAGTATGTTCTAATAGATACTGACTATTTCATAAAATAGACTAATACAGTAACCACCAAACAATGTAGAACAAAAGAAGTGATCAAGTTTTTTTAAGAAAACATATGCATTAGATTTATAAATCTAGTGTCTTTTCTTTGTGATAATGGGTCATTATTAATATCCATAGAGATGACAGAATGGGCATATGATAATAGTATTATCCTCAAGTTCTCATCTAACCATTATACTCAAGGTAATGGAGTGTTTGAATCAATGAATAAAAACTTGATGAAAGCCATTAAGAAGTTTGTTGCAGACAAACTTAGAACATGGCATAAACTTCTCAAGAATGGCCTTTAGATAGATAGAATAAGAGTCAAGCAGGCTCTTAAATCATCTCCTTTCATATTGGTATATGGATAAGAACCTATATTCCTCATAATACTCAAGCTTTCAACCTAAAAGTTAATGCAAGAGTATATGGAAGAAGACCATGAATTTGCAAACTCAAGGCTGATGGACATTATTTAGATGGAATATGCAAGAGAAGAATATTTTGCTAAATTTATTAGGAACCAAACTATAGTATATAGGTGGTTTTACAAGAGATAAAAGGTTAAGGTATTCAAATATGGAAACTTGGTTTTTATTTGGGATAAAGCATATGAGCCCAAGGGTAAATATGACAAGTTCACACCCCTATGGATTGGCCCCTACTAGATTGTAGATACACTTGGAGATAAAACCTTCAAGCTGAAGGACTTACGAGGATTAGAATTCACACTACCCACCAATGGGTAATATCATAAGAATTAATTCTTTGATACTCCTATTGGGGTCTTCATGGAGTAAACTTGTAAGATGGTTAGAGTTAATGTAGGTAAGCTAGTTAGTTTCCTTCAACTCTTTTCTTCATATCCCTTGTTTGTTGTATGTATGTGTGTGTGTGTGTGTGTATATATATATATATATATATATATATATATATATATATATATATATATATATATATATATATATATAAGTTCCCTTTTTATTTTTTGTTTGATACTTTTTGTTGTGTGTTTTTTTGTTGTGGTGTTCTTTGCTTCCAATAATTCCTTTTGGATAGCCTTCAACTCAAAATTCCTTAGATTGCTTGAAACTCTAGAAGTTCATAAATGTTGGTATGAACCTTGTACATATGTTGACCATTGATTTGAGATGTGAGCATAATGTTATGATTTTAAGCAACTATTAAGGACCCAAGAATAGGTTAACCATTCCATATAACATTAAACATTGTCTTGACCTAAACCTAGTTTTAAGAAGAATTGCACATATATAATGAAAGTTTAATCTATTAAGGTATAGGCATGCTTGCACTTAACAAACAACCTTTCCTAGGATAAATTTTGTAGCCATAGGTGATTATAGTAGGATCACACACTTTACTAAGTCTTTAAACCTAGATACCTTGGTTCCTAACCTTTATTAATAACTTAAAAGACCCCAAAAAAAAAAAATAAGAACTTATTACAAAATCAAAATATTTTAAGCAAAGATGATTCTGGTAATATCCATCGAGGCTATGAACACCTAGATGGTAGTGTATCAAGGCTATGAGTGGATCTAAAGGCATCTATTTTGGGGCTATGGATGCCTAGTTGGTAGTAAAGTAATGCCCAAGTCTACTCAGAACTAGAAACATGGTTCTTAATGAATATCTAAACATGCTCCAAGTCAATGTTAATGATTAAAGACATAAAAATTGAAATTTTTCCCCTAAGTCCCATGTAAAATAATAAGTGGAATAAAATCACACACACAACATGGCTATGTCTTGATGTTTGATCCAAATTTTTCATGTGAAAGGTTTGTTTCAACTAGGAACTAATATTGATAATGAGATTGATCAAGTGGAATAAATTACCTAGTTATTTGTCTAAACCAGATTTTATAAGTTATAATATATTATTATGCTTCCCCCAAAAGTCACCATTTGTTGAGGTTAACATAACCTAGTTTCTAAAAAAAATATGGACCCTTGTGCATTGATTTGAACCCTAACATTGAAAACTTGATGTTCTACACATAATTAAAATTTAAAGATCATCCATGCCTGAATAATTGGCTCATTTGTTCATCATTTTGCTTTTGCTTTAACCTTGCCTAATATTTATACCAAGTTGTCTCTCATGTCTTAATTTTTAGGTTTCATGGAGTAATGATCAATGGATCATGTTGGGGATATTCACAATTTATCCTCATTTAGGGTTTTACTAACTTTTGATCTAAAAAAATCTCACAGTTGAATTCATGAGCTAAAACCCTACATCAAAAAACCATAGCTTAGACCTTTGGTTTGAATTCAAATCTGGCATGAACAAATTTGGTGGGAATATTTTAAAAAATTGCTTTAGACTTGAGGCTAGTTTTTATATTAAGGCTTAGTCATGTTTCTTAACAAGACCAAACCTTAACTTAAAAATCATTTTTGGTCCATTCATGTTTTCCTCCTTTTGTTCCCTTTATTTTAGCAAAGTCTAATGTAGATGTTCGTAGGGTCTTTTATTTCCCTAGTCTGGTACCCTTTGTTATACATTTAGTCTAAAGTCTTAATCATAAGGCCCCATTCATGTTTATTAATACAAACAAGACCTTAGTCTTAATGTTTTAAGCCTAAGTTCCTATATTAACCCATGTCCTAACTTAAGAACCTCTCCTCTTTGTAGATCCAACAACTCTCACTTCATCATGAAGAAAGCTCTGATAGAGCGTAATTGTCCTGATGAATTTATAAGCCTTGATCCATTAGGCCAATCCTGTATGATCACCAAGATCATGATCGATGACCCATGCTTGAGTGGGACCAATGATTGAATATTGTGAGATCATCCTCAAGTTTAAATGGATCCCATTTTACTATACAAGCTTAAGCCAATAAAGTGCAAGTATCTAGATCAAGATCGATGATCCTGGGTACTCACACAGAGTGGATCCAATGGGGCAAAGTGGTGTTGAAAATTCAATATCCAAGAAGGCCCATGGAGTCACCACATGGCACTTTTGCATTCTATCTAAATGTCAAATGGGTCCTCACTTATTAAAATTTATACTTAACCTATGTTTGTATCCTAAGGTTCATTATATCTTTTAATACGATGGAACCTTAGGCTAAAACCTTACGTTACAATCGTTGTATTCAAAGGGACTTATTTTATTATGATTATAGACTTAATATTTTACCTTAGTATAATTTTTATGACATGGTCCTAAGTTAACTTGATCTCCTTTTATGATTGTAGGACCCAATGGCATACATCTACTCGAATCTTAATCAATGGACCATGCCTAGTAAATAGATTGATCTAATGAAGCATATTAAATCCAAGAACTGTGGACCAAAGGGACTTCATGAACTTAAAGTTGAAATTATCAGGACCATTATTTGACATCCAAGAGGCTGTTATTAATGTCTGTGAGATCATCAACTTTAAGCTCATCAAACCCAATGATTCATGAACTTAAATTTGATGTTCTCATGATCATCATTTAACATCAGTGAGGCCATCAAATATATTGCCTAGACATAAAGATATGCTTCAAAACAAGGATAAGGCTTATTTCTCATAGTTCAATTCAATATGAACCCCCTTGGGAAATAAAATACTTAGGGATTTGAACTTTAATGGTAAAATGATCTTATGGTCTAAATATTTATAAACATAGCCTTAATATTTCTTTATTTCCTGAGGTTCCAATTGCATTTATTTGAATGCAATAAACCTTTGGATAAAGAATTATATTAAGTCTTATTTTAAGAAATTCCCTATGACACAAAATTAGCTTAAAATGATTTTAATTTAATATTTTATCATGTTTATTAATACGATAAAACCCTAGGTATAAACCTAGAATTTGGTCTTTTTATTATTCAAGCTCCTTTCATATGTGTTGTAAAACTTATCATAAGTATTTTAGCCTAGAGTATATGTTGTGTTTATTAATATGAAATAGACTTTAACATTAAGTATTTAGCTTAAGTTCCTTCCTATGTCTTGATGCTAATTATACATCATGCATCTTGCAGTGATCAACAACTCTTACTTCATCATAAAGGATGATCTGATGACATGAAGAAGATCCGACAAATCTAAAGCCTTTTGATTTATTGAATAAATGGAATGAATCTACTTAGATATTAATCAATGGTCTATGCTTAAGCCAAACTAATTGATGAAATGGAGCACAATCGATGAAGACTATTCAATGAGACCCTAAGTTCCTATGGAATTGACACATGGTGAACACACATTCACTGCACAAAATGCAAAGCTCAAAATCCCCACAAATGTGCCAAGTGGCACAACTATAGGGTTAGATATGAAAACAACCAATAAATATCAACCCTCAAGATCATGATCAATGGTCTACATTTATCCATATGTAAGAATTTGATGATGTGAAGGAAAATTTGGATTTTCAAAAGATAATGGCTAGTTCCTTTAAGGTATTTATGAAAAAAGCCATGAAAATTGTTAAACGAACACCACGTAGGTGTCACACAAGCACAAAATTGATAAAATTAAAGAATTTGTGTGCTTGAAAAGGTAAAGGTATAAAGATAAAGGTCTCAGTCAAATTCAAGACATGAATGAGCTTTAGTCTGAATAGTGATCACCATTAAAGCTTTAGATGCCCTAGTCTTTATAAGGAGCACTAATTTGAACTCAAATTAATCATAGCCAAGCCAAGAAGAGTTTAATTAAAATCTAAGTGAGAATAAAGTGACATAGAGGCTACTTACAATCAACTAGTAACCATTTTTAAATTTAAAAATCATGGCAGCTTGAAGGTAGCAACAAAGGGATCAAATAGAGTTATACTTGACCTCAGACAATGAGGGAAGAATCTTTAAAGATACGGACCTAGATTATATGACATTAAAAATTGGGAATAGAAATTGGTTTGAGATCTTATGGACCATTGAGGAGATGTTAACCATGATAAGGTAGGAACATAAGAATGAAACCATCCTATAGAGATATAATGACCTAGTCTCCATCTAGATGACTAGCCTCCACTATGCTACCACAAAGCTTGAGGTATTACACTGCATTAATGTCCTTGTTCCTATTTTCAAGGATTGTAAAATTAATTAAGATTGGATAGTTCATGAGCATAGTTTTATTAAATTAGCATATATTTCTCCATTTATTTTTAAATCTACTATAAACTATGTAAGCGCTAGATAGACTTGCCCACTATTAGAGAGTGGACTAATAGCATAACTTAAACACAATCTTTGCTCCATGGTTGCTTACTAGGAACCAAGTAATCCAGGACCCCAAAAGGAAGATCCTAGTTATCCAATTTAGTGAGTTGATTAGGATAATTATGACCCTACTAAATAGGTTATCTAGAGCCCCTTCTACCACACATATTGATAAAGTCTAGGTGCCCTATGTTTACTTCATGGTAGAGAAGGGACTCACTCCCCCATTGGGTGAAATGATTAACATCCATTTGAAATCATAGTTCACATCCATCAATAGGAAAAATAGAAACCACTTATACATGATGTCATATCTTCTAGATTCCCTCTTGGCCACCACCAAGATCTTGGACATTAATAATTGTTCACTTGATGGGAGACATATTGTCTTTCATCACTATTTAAAGTTGTACATTTTCAAATATAGACATAACATACAATTTATATATGATCATTTATATCTAAATTTGGTGGAAGCTATCATAGAGATATCCATGGAAATAGTTATCCCTCTGATCAAGAAATATGTGGAGTTGATTGGGGACATCTAATTATATCCAGACTACACTATGATAAGAATAAAAGGAACCCTAGTTCAACCCCTCAAGCTACCAGTCATTTACCAACCAAATTGGTAGAATAAGAGGTGGTATATGAAATCCTAAATAGTATAGCTCGGGTCTTAAAATATAAAAGGAAAGGAATCCTTCACCCTTTTCCATTAACCATCAGTAGGTTTGTGATCCAAAATTATTAACCTATGAATGTCATTTCCAAATAGAGACTCCTTTAACCTACAAATAAATGATTGGAGGCCATCAGACTATCATGATAGGTTCACCAATCATTTGAAGGAGAAAACTATGATATATCCTTATGAACACAAGCTTAGTGTTTATGATACGATGTACATTAGGGCCTCCAATTTCATAGAGGTATTGGCTAGATTGAATAAGCATAACATTAAGCTTTAGGCTAGGATGACCAAAGATGAGAAAGTTAGAAAGATCTAGTAGATAAGACCCTTACAGTACCAATTATTGCTTGGAACTTCTTATGTTTCCATTCCATAACATCCAAAATCATAATTAACATAAGGACCTAAGAAAGATAAATTGGAAGAGAGACCAAAAGAAGGGCCATTAACCTCAACTCAGCCTGATAGGCCAGAGTCTCCAATAGAGTATATTGACATAATTACACTGGCCCCTGATGAGATAGTGGAAGATTCATTTAAGGTCCTGGCTGAAACATATAGGTTAGATGAAGAAGAAAAAATTTAGGAACCTCAAGCCTATCCTGAGGAAGTAGAATAGGATAAGGGAAAGGAGGTTGCTTTAGACTTGGTTCCAATTTCACCCCTCAAAAAGAAGGTTGAATTGGCATTGGTTCCAGCTGGGAAGAAGAAGCATAAAATAACTCTCACTCACCCTATGAGTGAATTAAACTTGTTTAATGATGAATATCCCATTCATGAACTAGTCACCCTTGAATGATTCATTTATGGGAAGATCTAAGAGATCCCAACATTGCATCATTCATGGGCCTTAACCTAAATAGTCCACTTTGATGTTCATTATGAGGTCAAGCCATGGATATTGGCTTTGATGAAAGAAGAGAAGAAATAATAATAGTGTCCATATGATGGTCAAGTGGTACTTAGGTAGACACTCCTAGAGTTGAATGCAACACATGGGTGGAGGTTTTAGAACTTCCAAAGATCATAAAGTTAGTAACCAGTGTGTAGTTTGATAACACTCCAATAGATTTAGCCAAACAAAATCACCTAAGGTAAATCTTGTGCCCACTAAGGTGGGTCCATAAGTATTTTATTAATCAAAATTTAAAAAGTACATAAAAAGGGTGCCAATATATCATTAACCCTTTTATATTGAAAAACATATATTTATAGGTTTTCACCACATAATGGTGGAAACCAACTAACTTGTTAACCAACTCCCATGGAAATTCCACTTGAAAGGTAGTTTTAATTATTTAACATAAAACATAAAACTAACCAAATAAAACTAAGTTAATTTATTTATGGGGGTGTCTTTATAAAGATAAACATGCCCCATTTACATTTATTATTTAAAATAAACTTACCAAAATCCTAAGCTAACTTAAGACTTTAAGATAAGTCCTAATAAACTGCCCCCATGATCCAAAGTCAGTTCTTTGGACACATGCCAAGCATTTTTATAAATTTTTCAAATATGATTCTCTCAAGGGGTTTTATGAAAATGTCAACTATTTGATTAGTAGTTGGGTAATATATAGGATTAAGTACTTTCTTTGCCACCAACATTCAAAGATAGTGATATTTTACATCCATATGTTTTATTTTGGCATGAAATACTATATTCTTGGACATCTTGATTTTACTCTAATTATCAATGTATAACTATGTGGGATAAATCTAAGAAACTTGAAGATCTTCAAGAATGCATAGTAAGTAAACAATATCCATGGAAGCATCCCATATTGCAATGTACTCTGATTCTACTAATGAATTTTCCACTGTATCTTGATTCTTACAACACTAAGCAATGGCAGTTGAACCCATATGCATATTGTATCCTATTGTGGATACTCTAACATCCACACATCTACCAAAATATGCATCAAAATACCCAATAAGTTTGAATTTATTATTACGGTGATACTCAAGTCCATATGTTTTCATTCTCTGAAGGTAATGAAGTGCTCTTTTTACTGCATGCCAATGAATTTATCTAGGCTCATGCATAAACTTAGACAAAATTCCAACTGAAAATGATATGTTGGGCCTGGTAATCATCAAATATATCAAACCTCCCACTAACTATCTATATTTGGTGCCATCAAAAAAGGCACTTCTATCATCCTTAGATAATTTCAAGTTACTTTCCATGGGAGTGGGGGCATGTTTGAAATCACTCATTTCAAACCTATTTAATAACTCAAAAATATACATAATTTGTGAAATAAAAATAATATACTCTTTCTAAGTTATTTATATGCCAAGATAGTTGTTAATAAGTCCAATATCTATCATCTCAAACCCATATTTTAATTCCTTCTTCAAAAACTTGTTATGGTTTTCATCATTGCCTGTGACAAACAAGTCATTGACATAGAGAATGCGAATAACTAATCTCTTACCCTATACTCAAAAATAGAGAGCATCATTAGATTCACTATGTTAAAAGCCAATTATCTTCAAGTATGCATCCATTTTCTCATACCAAACTCTAAGTGCCTATTTAATCCCATACAAAGCTTTTATCAATTTACACACTTTGTGTTCTACACCCACTTTCACAAAACCTTGAGGTTGTTTCATGTATATTTCTTCCTATAAATAACCATTGAAAAAATAAATTTTAACATTCATCTAATGTACTTTCCAACCATTCTATGTAGCTAAGGCAAGTACCATATGAATAGTGTGCCATTTGGTAGTTAGTGCAAATGTTTCTTCATAGTCAACACCTTCTTGTTACGTATATCCTTTCACAAAAAGTCTTTCCTTATGTTTATCAATGGATCCATATGATTTATACTTAGTCCTACAAACCCATTTTCATCCTATGGGTTGAACATATGGATGAGGATTAACTAAAACCCAAGTATTATTGTTAAGTATTGCATCATACTCACTTTGCATTGCCTATTGCCAAACATGTTCAGTGGAGGCCTCTTCAAAAGTAGATGGCTAAGTGGAAATTGCATAGTTCACCTATTTATGAGAAATCCTAGGACCTATTAAGCTAACTTCATCTACTTTCAAGTCAAAAAAATTACTTTGAGCCCATTTTTGATACTTATTCAAATTAGGAACACTAGAATTCTCATCATGTACACCATTTGAAGGAAGACATATACAATTTTAAACATTTTATAAGTCATCAACCTATGAATTTGTCAATGAAGGAGAGTAAATTGAAGGGATATTAGTCTCATACCATAACCTTAGAGAATTTCCCTCATTATTCAACCCCTTATCATGTTTTACAATTTTCCTCTCTAACCTATCAAATTGAGAATCAATGTCTGCAGTGTTCATAATACCAAATTCATCAAATACTACATCTTGACTCACTATGAATTTGCCTATATCCTATGCAAGCAAATGACACACCTTTTTATTTTTTGAATATACAAGAAAGATGCATTTTTGACTTTATGATTCCAACTTAGTTCTATGTTTAGTGGGAGCTAATGAAAAACAAAGGCATCAAAAAACTTTCAAGTGTCTAACTTTTGTTTTAAACCCATACCAATCCTCATATGGAGTTTGTCCCAAAAGTACAACTATGGGGGACCTATTTCTCAAATACACTATAGTACCAATGGCTTCAGCCCAAAACTTATCATCAACTTGTTTATAGTGAAACATAGCTCATGTTGTGCCCTCTACATTTTTATTCATTCATTCAAATACTCCATGTTGTTGTGGAGTGTAAGAATTACTATATTTTTGATGAATTAGATGTTCCTAATAATAATACAAAAACTCATTTGAGTTATACTCACCACTATTATCTGAATGAAGAGTGGCTAAGTGTGAACCTATTTTTTTTCAACTAAGTGTAACCAGTCAATAAACTTAGTGAAAATTTTTAATTTGTTTTTCATGAATAACACCCAAGTCATCCTATAAAAATCATCAATAAACAACACAAAATATCTGCACCCTCCAATGGATGACTTCTTCATGTCACATACATCACTATGAACTAACTACAAACAAATGTTAGCTCTTCATGAAGAATTCTTAGGAAAATTTTCTCAATTTTGTTTTCCCAAAACACATGATTCTCAAATAATACTATCTTTACAAAAAGTGGGAAACCCACTCACCATACCATATCTTTACAAGTCTACTAAAGGGTGAACATTCTAATTTCCATAACAAAGATGCCACAACCATTGTGTAGACATAGTACCTATACCTATTTCAACAATTGCTACAAGTTCCATTATGCGGGGAGCACTTTACAATGTAATCTAGCCAAATTTCCATCCTCATATCTTGTATACATGGTTTTATATCCATCCTTCATTGAATTGATATAAATGAGCCCATTTTAAAGAATAATTTGATAACCTTTCTTTCAAATAGTTACCAAGGAAAGAAGATGTTTTTGAAATGTGGGAACATACCAAACATTCTCCAAGTATTTTATTGATCCATTAGGAAGGAGAATCCAAATTGACCTAAAACCTTGTGGAATATGCAAAGACTTATCTACCAAGGATACTAGAGAGAGAGAAGCTTCTATGAAAGTCCAAAAGAAGTCTCACCTGAATGTCATGTGTTTGGTTTCTCTTGTATCTAAAACCCATACTTCTATGAGCTTATCTCTAGCCTCATATTACATATAATCAATGTGCCCTAAAGAAGTGAATGAAGATTCATGAGAAACATTTGCTAGACTCATCATAGTCATGATCAACATATTGAGTAGAGTTAGACTTAGTCATTTTTTGTGGCCTCTAAATTTTGTCAAAAGGAATCCTATATTGAGAGGCAATGTGACCAAATCTCCCACATCTATGACATTGAATGTCTTATCTACCTCGACCTTTGCCTCTATAAGAGTTGTGATCACATCCTCTATCACTCATCTCATTTGAATGAGAATGGCTAGATTGTTGTTGATTTAAATAACCTCTACCTCGATGTTGATAACTACCTCCTCTATAACATTTTGATGACTAAAAAAGAATGATTTAGGCTGAGTCTGAAACATAGGATTCCTCAATTTTCTTGGATTTCTTATGTAGAGAGAGGTCATGCTAACTAAGTAACTCAGCTAATTTATCAAAAGTGATGCATGTGATATTTTTAGAGACATGTAACATTTCTACAAAGTTCTTATAGGACCTAGGTAGTCCTTTCAATGTAGTAGTAACTATGAAATCATCATATATTTTTCCAAACCTAGCCTTAGTATACTCAATAGTAATATTATTCAACTTAGACATGTATTCTCCCATATCCCCATCTTATTCTAATGACAAAGTAAACAAATTCATATGAATGTCTATCTTCTTATGCTTAGGTTTCTTATCATAAAAATTAGATAAGATTTTCCATGCAGTGTAACTATGGAAAGAATTTTCAATATATATGTAAGTATCCTGAGTACAATAACACTTGATTAAATATAGTGCTTTAGAATCACGTAGATTAAAAATATCAAGTTTGGCTTGCTTTGTAGGCAATGTAGGATTTTCATTCTTTACAATATCCCATAGCTCATTAAAAACTAATGAAGAATCCATCAAATGTTTTCAATTAGAATAATTATAAATAGTTAATCTATCACCATTTGAAAGTAAATTTTGAATTTTTGGCATCTTAAAATTAAAGTAAGTGTAAAAAATGAAATAAAAACACAATAATAATAATAATAATAATAATAATAATAATAATAATAATAATAATAATAATAATAATAATAATAATAATAATAATAATTTGCACTTAAACTTACCAAAAATAAAATATTTAAACCAATTACATCCTTGTTTCACCAATTACACCCCTATTTTACCAATTACACCCTTACTTCACCAATGAAATAAACAACTATTGCTTTTCTCCCATTAAATTTCATTGTTTCACATGATTGATATTCTTTACAATATTCAAAACATGTAAAATATTTCAAAAAAATGGAATATTCTTCCAAAAAGTAAATGCCCGAATATAAATTTTCACCAAATGAAAGATTTGAACCCTGGACCTCCAACTTCCAAGGGTTTTCACAAAATCATGCTTTCTAATTATTCTAGTATTTTACAAGACATATAATGAGAAATTTATTTTTAACGCTAATTTTTTCTCTTTGAAAATTTTATTAAAAAAAATTACTTTCCCAAGTAAAAATCAATTCATCCGTGAAACTTTTGGAAAAAGTATGAAGCTCTTGATTCGTGGACCCCTCAAACCATAAAATCTTTGATCAAACATTTTCAAACTTTTAAAAATAAATAAATATTAATTTTTCATTGTATTCCAATTCCATGCTATAGCTAAGGACACCATGGCTAAAAATAGTAATTCTCATAACTCTTTTCTTGATGTACAAAGTCTTACAAATCCATATAGCGCAAAATAATGGAGTTTTAAAGCAATTTCGAGAAAATTTAAATTACTAAAAATGAATTTTATACAAAATGAAAGATGGATATAATTTTTGGACACTATGGGACTTGTCAAAATTTAAAACCAAGCCATAAAGCTTAGAAATTTTATTTAAAATCTTTCAAGATAGTTTTGGATCAAATTTTTTGGCATAAAAAAGCTTAAAACTGATAGAGATTTATCCAAATTTATTTCATATTTTTATACAAACTCATGGATGCCATACCAATTTATTACAGGGGTTTTCCAAGATTATAAATCCATACAAATGGATTATTAGGTGGAATCAAACAATCAACTTATAGGCTTTAATAGGGAGAATCAAACTTCAAAAAATAGGGAATGAAAAAATTAATTTTGTTGCTTCTTAGGTTAGCCATACAAAATTAATTTTTTAATGTGTTTTAATTATCAAATTCCTCCAATCAGATTTTTTTTTTAAATTGAAAATTTTGATATTTGAATAATTTTTAAAATATTAACTCCAAAGTATATTAATAAGGGGCATACCTTATATTTGCCAAAATCAATTTCATGTGAGCCTTCTTTATCTAATCACATAAATTATTTCATCTCTTCTTCCTAAGATCACCACATTTTATTTTACCTTACATTTTCTAAGAATTTACGAAGTTACCATGCTCTGATAAAATTGATAAGACTCCAATAGATTTAACAAAATAAAATCACCTAAGGTAAATCTTGTGCCCATTGAGGTGGGTCCACAAGTATTTTATTAATCAAAATAAAATAAGTACATAAAAAGGGTACCAATATTCCATTAACCCTTTTACATTGAAAAACATATATTTATATGTTTTAACCACATACCAAAAAAAACCAACTAACCTATTAACCAACTCACATGGGAATTCCACCCAAAAGGTAGTTTTTATTATTTAACACAAAACATTAAACTAAACAAATAAAAATAAGTTAATTTATTGATGGGGGTATCTTTATAAAAATAAGCATGCCCCATTTATATTTATTATTTAATAAAAACTTATCAAAATCCTAAGCTAAGTTAAGATTTTAGAATAAGTCCTAACACAGTTCAATCCAAAAATAGTAGGATTGGAAAGGATACCCACCAGGAAGACCATGGTTGGAAGTGAGGGGTTCACATTTCAAAAGGTTGAACCATTTGTTGGTTTAACTTCTATTGTAGTTAAAGGGCCTAGTGAGTACTAAATTCATGAGGAGGACATAGTTGGACTCACTGCTACCCACTCAGCCCAATTAAAATCATGCATCAAAGACCTATACCAAAAGATTGAGAACTTGCAAAAGCAGAAGGAGAACCTACAAAAATAGGCTATCTTGTCAGTTCCAAAAGAGATGATAAATATGTTTAAGGTATATTTATATGACATGTTCAATTCCTTGAAGTAAATTAAGATAAGGCAAGGTCCCTTGACTCACTAGGATGAAGTAGCCAAAGGCTTATTAGCCCAATGGCAAAGTTCAAGGGATAAAATAAAAGAGTTGACCAACATACAAGTTGAGGACTAGATTCTTGGGTTGAGAACCATTAGCTTAGGCCATTTTAACTTAGTTATGGGGATAATTTTTTACAAAATATAGATTTTAAACACTTGGTTAAATAGCTTAAAGAGAGTCATTGATGATGATGATAAACAACTGATAAGCATAATTGAGTAGCTTCTTAGCACCATGCTTGCCACACCCTCTAAACTTAACTCCCTAAGCATCATTGGTGATGATGAGTATAAGCACAAGGTCACTTTGGTAATGTAAGAAGTCAGAAGAAAAAATTAGGGCTAGTCTGGAGGTGATAACAGTAGGATCATGGGCATGATATTGACTAAAGAGGAGAGAATTGTTGAGGCCATAAGTATCAAAGAAGCAATGGCCAAGAATGATAGAAATTTTGATGACTTGGAAGACTAGGAAGACAAATGCCTATTTGAGCCAGCTTTCAAGTTAATTTTAGTTGATGAGCAGCATCATAAATCCATGAATATCCTTCAAGAATAATAGGGGAGCTCTTCAACCCAGGGCCCATTAGATAATCAATGATATTCCATTCTATATAAAGCCTTGTAATATTTAAAAGTGGAATATTCTTTTGTAAAGGTATATGATAGTTTGTTAGTATATTTTCCTATAGGTCAATCCACTCTGGGAAAAATAATGTATTATATAACCTTGTAAAAAGGACATCTATCCTTATCTCTTATACATTTGTAACCTTATGACTGACTATTTAACTACTTGGGTCTTGTATAAAAGGTAGTATTACCATTTTTAAAAGGAGAGAGAGTTTTGAGATAAAACTTGTATACTTTTGAGCAATTAATATAAGTAAGGAATAATAAAAAGTTTTTCCAAAATTTGTTTGTATGAATTATCACATGGTTTATCTCTCAATTGCTTGTTCTAAACCTTGAATTTTAATGGTTTCTATGAATTCTGAATGTGCATCTTTGGTACAGGGTTGTTAATTTATGATGATATTAGATTAGTTGAATGTTCTTAAAATTTACTTCATTTTATTTGCTCTACATTAAGATGTGCAAATGTTATTTGGATGTAGTAGTAAACCTTTCAGGCAAAGTTAGTTCATATTTGTATTCTTTCATGCTTTCCTCAAATATTTGCCTGGTATATGGTGGTATTTGAGTGTCTTCTAATTCACATTATATATTGGTTAAATGCATGTATAGTTGAAAGTAAACCTTGTCATGATGTTTGAGGTAAAGATCAGTAATCACACACTTTATTTTTTCCCTACCCTTCCTTTTGCTTATTTTTTGACCAAATCACTCTAGTTTAAGATCCACTGTAAATATTCTTTTATATTAATCTTTAGTTAAGAATTTGATCATAAATTCATTGATAATATCTTAAGATATCATGTATTTAACTTATATTAAGCACCACCATGGCTACCAACCACCAATCAATATAAATTTGTGGTACAGTTTAATTTGCTCTATCTCTATTTCACCATAGGTAACTAAATTACCAAAACCTACTACTCATGCTTTGAATTCTCACAAATCTAAAATGAGAAGTGTTCTTTAAACACTAAGAGCACTTGTGATACACTTAGAGGCATCAACATAGCACTTTTTTGATGATTTGTACTTAACATGAGATTTTTAACACTTTCTTTTCTTTAGGTCTTTCTTATTCTATTTATTCTCCTCATTACCAGAAGCATTCTATTTATCATATCTCAAATTTAAGGCATGTAGTTTATATGACTTTAGTGTACCTATTTTAATGAGATTGCCTTGCTCCTGAGTTGAGTTAGTATCAAATTCATCCAAGGACATCATGACCTATGTAACTCCAAAGGCATTCTTGGTGGCATGAAAATTAGACATGAAGATATAATAGTTAGATCCTAATTTGATAAAGATAAAATAATCAATTTATCCGCTATGCACTTAACCTTTGGCATGTATAGGGATATGGGTGGTCGACTTATGGATTACGTACCTCTTTTATATTCTTGTTACATTTATCTATGTTCCTAGTTAGGTCAGCCTATGGAACAACCATGGCTAAGTAGACTATATATAAGAGGTAGTGGTTAGTCTTTAATCATCATATTAAGTAGTTTTCTTGTATTGTATTATTGTGGAGGTTTCCCCCTTGAAATGGCTCTACTCTATTATCTAGTATTCTTCTCTAGTATCAATTAATATTATGTGATCTCTCATCTTTGATTATTCTATGTGATATATAATATTTCTATGTGAACATATAATTAATTTAATTACAATTGGTATCAGAGCTTTAATTTGGGTAAGTCTCCTATGGCATTTTTTTTATATCTAGTGAGGCATGACTTTTGTGAGCGAAAGGAGTGAAAAAGCATAACTTGTAATCTAGGAAGAACTAATTTTTTATGTCATCATAGTATTTTTTGAAACACTTTTTTGAAAAAAATATTTAGAAAAAAAGTATGGAAAAAATTATCCCTTTGAACATGTGTAGTCATTATATTTTTCTCAGCAAGATGATCACAATGGTATCTACTATCAGTACACTTTTTTGGTGTCAAATTTTTTCACCCTAGTGTGCAAAACTAATCATTGGATTCTCTTGTTGAGGTGATCACAATGGTACTATTTCTTGGTAAATTTTTTTGGGGGTTAAAACCCTCCTAAGGTTTGTGCATGGTGGGTCCTATTACTGGAGGAAAAAAGGGGGGCATGAAATTCCTAATACTCCTTCTAGGGATGACATGGAATCTAGAAATTTATATCTGATGATTTCTTAACTTTAGGATAACATAAAGGTCTTGGTGTGGTAGGATGACTTTATTTCATTTTAAACTAATGTTTTAGGGATGAATGGAGAGATTAATGAGGTTAAAACTCAATTACATCATATCACTATGTAGTTAGATGCCATTTTATCTCAGTTACAAACAAACAACCCTATACTTCATCATTCAGATCCTCCTCTCAACACTAATAGCTCCAATCCAGGTGTGAAACCAATGTTTCCAAAAGTGTACATGCATAAGTTTTATGGTAACGATCCTCTCACTTGGATTGCCCATATTGAAAATTTATTTGATCTACACCAAACTCTTAGTTCTCAAAAGGTGCGAGTGGTGTCTCTATATTTGGAAATTAAGTAGTTCATTTCATATCATTAGTTGTGTGCTCAAAATAAAAATAATGGTGCTCCTATTACATGGTCTATTTTCACTGATGAGTTGTTGGTTGATTATCATAATAATTTATTTGAGAACTAATTCATCTAATTATCTAAACTACATCAAATAAGAACTATGTAGGTTTATATTCATCAATTTCAAAATCTTTCCTTATGGGTGGAAGACATCACTAAGGTAAATTTGACTGATATTTTTCTAGGTGGACTCAAATATAGCATCCAATTGGAGGTTCAAATCTTTAATATATTGTATTTATAAGAATCTATCCCAAGGGAATGCAGGATAAAAGAAAAAGAGATGGTCAAATGAAAAAAAATCACTATTGGTCATGATCACACCTTTCCAACACCATCATTTCCTCAGTCCACAAGATTGACACCTTAAAAAATTTAGGATAAGTGAGCTAAAGGGTTGTGTTATGGGTGGAATAGAAAATGGAGCAAAGGACATCGTTATGCTGAAAAGAAGTTATTTTACATCGATGGTGCCAATGAGGTTTCATATTATGAGGAGGTAATAGGTGAGGATGCAATAACAACCTGAGTAATATGAAGACTCTTAACCTAATATTTCTTATCATACCCTTTTAGGTATTATCACTCCCAAAACTCTTAAAGTGGTGGGTTTTGGTAAACACTAGAAAACTACACATGATGGTTCTAGATGTCAAACTAGCCCCTAGACCACCCTTGGACCACCTTGAGACCACTTGACAAACCTCAGCCACCAAACCTAAGTCAAGCTAACTAACTAACTAACTAACTTAATTTGACCAATTTAACCTTTGACCTATTGATCACCAATGGTCACCCTAATTGCTAATGGTTAGGCTCAACCATTGATGGCCAAGTTTTAACCACCTAAATAGTTAAACTCTATCTCAACTTCACCTTGATTTTTACTCTTATCCACTTGCATAATAAATGTATTCTAAAGATAAATTTAGACACCTTATTAAGACCTAGTTGAACTTATTATTTCACCTCTCCTTTCCTTCTATAAAAAGAGAGAAGAAGGTGAAAGGGATCCATAATGAGGAGAAATAATCATCATAGATAATCAATAATTATCAGATCTTCATGTATCATAACTTATTTTGAAGGTATTCTTCCAATCACGAGGTTAGAGAGGTGAAGTGTTGTAATTCATCAATCATAGCTAAGGTACTGACACTCTATCAAAATTGCTATTGACTCTACCAATAATTTTTTCAACCAACTACCTCCACATTCTTCAGGCCAATAAACTAAGTATTTATGTTTTATTAGATTTATTAATTAGTTTATTTGTTTTATCTTCCTCCCACCTTCAAAAAACCATTTTTCAAGCTTGTCAACTAGACCTACCTTTACCTAGATCAAAACCCATAGTAACCACCAATGGTCACCCTAATCATCAACAGGCTTGTTAGGTTGTGGAGCTAAAAGCTTCACTAGGATGCGAACAGAAGGAGTTACAGAGGTTGCGGAGAGTTACAGAATGAGTTATAGGGCAACTGACATCAGTCTAATCAATCGACATCATTCAGATAGCAGTGAAGAAGCAACCGACATTGGTTACCAATCGGCCGACATCGGTCAGGGAGGAGCCGACGTCGGTACCCTGTGTGTGAACATGCAGTTTGCGTGTTAATTCTAGAGAGTCTATTTTGGGACTGTCAGTTTGCATGTTAAAGGCTAGTTGTAGTCTTGAGTTACACATCTAATTATTGTAATTAAGATAGTCTAATTATTGTAAGCATGAGATCTATATATAGAATCATGGGCTGTATTGTAAACTAGTGTTAGAGAGTAAGAGAGCAATAATATAAGCTCCTTTAGAGAGAAGAGAGCAATGGTGTGTTCCTCTTAGTGCCATAGTACCAAGTGTGGGTGCTAGATTGGAGAATCAGTAGGGTTCTTCATGTATGTATGATCTTGGTCATCAGGTGAGCATGGCTACGATAGGAGATCTGCATGGGTAAGTAAGATCATTGATCTGTAGGTGTATGTGTGTGCAAGGTCAAGGTTCATAGGTGTGCAAAACCAGATTGATTTGCAGGTGTGCAAGATTAGATAGGGCAGAAACACAATAGGGAGTAGAATCAGGTAGGATCTACTTGGAGTACAGTGTGTACTCAGAAAGAGAGCAAAGAGGAAGGCAAGGAAGATCCTTCCATAAGTAAGGTCTATTGAGTTGCAAGTTATTGCAGGTTTAAGGGAGATCTACTTGAAGTACATTTGTGTACTTGTGGAGTGCGTGGAGCACTTGTGGAGTGCGTGGAGCACAAGAGTACTGGTAGTAGTGGATACTAGTTGGTTGGAGGTGAACACCAACTCTGTGTTTGAGTTGTGTGTTGGGACCTAAGAGAGAGAGCTTTGAGGGAAGATTTACTATTTATACCCTAGAGGTGTGGGAGCCCTAGAGGTGTGTAAGAAAGAAGAACTGTGGTAGCCCTCTTTATTGTATTTCCTTTTGAAAGAGTTTTAATACAAGTTGTGTATTGTCTCTCATATCATGTGTTATTTTTGAATTCTAGTTACTTGTGTATTCTGGTTAATTTGTGCATGTTAAGTTGCTTGGTAATCAATTGTGTGCTTCCGTTATTTATCCCAACAAGTGGTATCAGAGCCTGGTTGTAGGTTCCAGAGCTGATACCAACAAGTGGTATCAAAGCTTTTGGTTGGGTTGACTAACAGGTGGTTTCAAATCTAGTAGTGTTTTTGATTACAAGTCACTCTCAGGGGTTTTAGATTGAATGGGAGTATAGCAATGGCAGAAGAATGTAAGCTATCAATGGAGAAACTAAATAACATGAATGGTTTGATTGATGGAAAGAAGGAGCAGGTAAAGGGAGATTATTGGTCGGTAGAAGATCAGTGTGTAGAAGCAGATGTTACAGGTGATGTTGCACAGGTTGCTCTGGATAAAGTAGAATCTTTGTTTACAGATTCTTTTGCCTCTTTCCATGCAGCCTGAAATAGAGCATCTTTTCATGGGTATGTCTTTAGAGACTTTGGAGAGATTTATTTAGGGGTTGGAGAGCCTTATCAGATGATTGACAAAGGGGAAGTGAAGCTGAAATTGCAGACGGATAACACACAGGTGTTGAAGGAGGTCATGCAGGGCCTAGTCTTGGAGATGAGTCTAATTTCTTCAGGAAAGTTGGGTGATGGGAGATGCACTGTAACTCTCACAGCAGATGCAATTGAATTAGATGGTGGTAAGAAAGTAGGTATCCTTTATCTATCTACTTATATTATTGATTCACCTTCTGTTGCAGAGATGTGGCTTTGTAGGCTTGGTCACATATGTAGGAGGGGAATGCGTGTTTTTAAGTGGAAGATAGATGTTTTTGACAAACTTAAGAACTGGAAAGCCTTGGTGTTCATGGAGGAGATGGTGGATAGAGATCAGTAAAGGAGACTGAATTATTTTGAGCAGGGCTGTGTTGATTTGAATAGGGTTTTGATCCATGGAGAGCTCACGGGTAAAAAGTTATCACTCACAGGTGAACACAGGTACCAGCATTGGTTAGACAGTAATCGATGTCAGCAATAGGAAGACCAACATCGGTTAGGAAGGAACCAATGTCAGTAAAGAGGATACCGGTGTCAGCCAGGGAGACGATGTCGATAGTCAGGGTTAGTGCAGGGAACTGACATCGGTCAGATGTAGACTAGGAGATGGCTGAGATCGGTCACTGGAACGGATGGTGGGCAGATAACAAGCTATCAACAAGTCTCAAACACTCATATCGAGGACTAAAAGGGTAAGTGAACCTCATATTCATTGTTCACCTTCTTTATATTGCTTATTGATGGTCGAGAACCAGGAAGATGTGAAGAGGCAATGCAGGTAGAATCTAGATATAGTGGGAGCTTGGCATGGATGAGGAGTGTGAGTCTTTAAAGAAGAACCAAACAGGTGTTTTGTTGGTGGATTTGTTAGCTAGAAGAAAGCACTGAGAGACAGATGGATTCTCAAGTTAAAGAAGAGAGTGGATGGATACGTGAGATGGAAGGCTAAGGTATATGGTCTTGAGGTAGCTGTAGGACAGTGGTATAGGTTTGACAGGTGGATGACGAAGCATGGATTTTGTCAACATCAGTGTAACTACTGTGGTTTTCTTTACCAGGTGGATAATGATTGCAACATTATTTTGTTACTGTATGTGGGTGATTTGCTAGCAGGTTTGTACATATAGGGTTTTTTGCTGAGCTAAAGGTAAGGTTAGTTTAGAGGTCTGTCATGAAAAATTTGGAGTAGCAAAATTCTTTGGCATAAGAGACATGGAGATTTTTGGGTCTCCAGTGGGAGCTGATGTGAAGAAGGTGTTGGCGGGGTTCAAGATGCAGGATGTAGAATCGGTAAGCACACCAAGGGCTGGACAGTTCAAGCTTAGCTTAGAATAGGGTTAGAAATCACATGAGGTCTAGTGTAGACCTGAGTTTTCCCAAGCAGTGGGATTTGTCAGAAAGTATGGAGCCAATTTAGGGAAGGAGTACTGGAGGGCAATTCAGTGGATTCTCAAGTATCTGAGAGGGATCAATAGTAGGGATTCATGATATGCAAGGTTAAGGTCTTCACTACATGGAGTTATAGGTTCAGATGTGGTAGATTACTTCGATGATAGGTGTAGCATCACAAGTTGTGTGGTGGTTGGTCTTCAGGTTTGATCTTGAAGAGGGATACAAGCTAGGGAATAATTTAGATGGTGTACAGGTACAGGTATAAGTGCAACTATTTATCTCCAAGTGGGAGATTGTTAGGTTGTGGAGCTAAAAGCTTCACTAGGATGTGAACAGGAGGAGTTACGGACGTTGCAGAGAGTTGTAGAATGAGTTGTAGGGCAACTGACATCAGTTTGATCAACTGACATCGATCAGATAGCAGTGAAGAAGTAATCGATGTTAGTTACCAGTCGATCGACATCGATCAGGGAGGAGCCGAAGTTGACAGCCTGTGCATGAACATGTAGTTTGCATGTTGATTCTAGAGAGTCTATTTTGGGACTGTCAGTTTGCATGTTAAAGGCTAGTTGTAGTCTTGAGTTGTGCATCTAATTATTGTAATTAAGATAGTCTAATTATTGTAAGCATGAGATCTATATATAGACTCATGGGTTGTATTGTAAACCAGTGCTAGAGACTAAGAGAGCAATAATATAAGCTCCTTCAAAGAGAAGAGAGCAATGGTGTGTTCCTCTTAGTGCCACAGTACCAAGTGTGGGTGTTAGATTGGAGAATCAGTAGGGTTCTTCATGTATGTATGATCTTGGTCATTAGGTGACCATGGCTACAATAGGAGATCTGCATGGGTAAGTAAGATCATTGATCTGTAGTTGTATGTGTGTGTAAGGTCAAGGTTCACAGGTGTGTAGAACCAGATTGATTTGTAGGTGTGCAAGATCAGATAGGACAGTAACACAATAGGGAGCAAAATTAGGCAGGATCTACTTGGAGTACAGTGTGTACTCAGAAAGAGAGCAAAGAGGAAGGCAAGGAAGATCCTTCCATAAGTAAGGTCTATTGAGTTGCAAGTTGTTGTAGATTCAAGAGGTGTGGGAACCCTAGAGGTGTGTAAGGAAGAAGAACTGTGGCAGCCTTCTTTGTTGTATTTCCTTCTGGAAGAGTTTTAATACAAGTTGTGTATTGTCTCTCATATTCTGTGTTATTTCTGAATTCTAGTTACTTGTGTATTCTGATTAATTTCATAGTAAGTTATTTCCACCTATCAAAACCCAATAAAATATCACTTTCTAACTTTTTAATTAAACACATAACATCACAATATTTTCTAAACCATACCCAATTTATTTGGCATTAATATTCAATATTTTATTGCTATAAATAATTGAAGTCATCTCTTTCAAGCATTTTTTGTATTTGATTTTAGTACCTTCTGTTATTCATGCAAGTAATTTATTTTTTATTTTTAAAACTTGATTGTTTAAAAATGTGTATTGACAGCCTCTAAGGAAGCTTGTGCTTCTTGGATCTAGCTTGATAGGTAGTACACCCTACTATCTAGATAATAAACCATTTCTTTAGTGATTTCTTATCTACAGGTTTTTCATCCCAAATCAAAGAGGATTATCTATAAGTGTCTGGGTCACAGAACACAAACTGAATCCAATTTTTACTAAGCTCACCCTTATTCCAAGTTTTATAACTTTCTTCTAAATAAATAAAGAAAAATTTATGTGACACATTCTGGCACACCTGATGGGACCCTTGAGTATTTTCTTGGGTTCATAGTTATATCTAGGTACTTCTTCTTATCTTTCTAATCATACAATGAAATCAAATTTTCTTTTTAGGCTTAAAATTGATTGCATCCATTATTTTCTTACTTATTTTAGTTCACATACCTTAATTAATCAAGTTAATTAATTGTATATTCACTCTTATCACACACATAAGACCAAACCACTTACACTAAGACAACAACTAAGAAAACAAGCAACAACTAAGAAAACAAGCAAATCAGGGTCCACCTCCTAATAATCCATCTTCCTCTTCTCCCTCATCCATGGATTACATCTCAAATATAGAGAGTTCTCCCCATCCCTCTAGAAGTCTTAACATCCTTCAGATGGTTACCCAAGTTGGTGCATATTTCACCACCTTTCTAGATAACAACCCTATATCCCTCCAACATTACTTGAACACCATATCTCACTATACCCCTACTTCACTTCTACCTATTATCCTACCCTATGGTATGCCATCCCACCTTATGAATGACACTTATGTTGTCACCATCTTAACTAAACCTTTGGTTACCCAGACATCCTTCTCTACCAATAACCCTAATGGTACTACCATCCAAAACTAACCCTCTCAATCAAGTGACACCTAAACACCTCCTACCCTAACTAACAACCCGTATAGTATAGAATTAACCCAACATTTGGGAACTAGTACTCTACTTACCATGGGAATACCCTCTACTAGTGTCACCACCATTCTTATTATTTCCAACCAATCTACCTCCACTCCATTCCAAATCTTGGTGGTTCCCATACCTTTTACCTTTCCACCCATCAACACCAAAGTCACCACCTACCCTTTATCAAATAACCTAGCCTTACCTCCTACCTAACTTGTATTAATACCTCAATAGGTGCCCATTACACCAAACCCAAGCTACATCCCTAACCCATAAGAGTGTGTGCCTTTACCTTCCACCCAACCACTTATCTCTACGTATTTATATGTGACGTCATCCCAACCACCCATGTCCACATACCAATATGTGGTAGCTTCTCAACCTCCCATAAGATATCCATATATTACACCTACCCAAACCCAACATAATCTACCCTACAACTATGGGGGTGCACAACCATAAATAAACATTATTAAAATGTTAATAGATAAAATGACTACTTTAGAGTCATTTATCTTTATTTCCCATAACCTCTTATCTTATGAGAAAATCTACAATGAAGCAATTCACCCATCCATCCCCATTTGACCTTATCCTCCTCAATGGGAACTCCTAAAATTTTCAAAATTTTAGATGACAAAAGACCCTTAACAACATCTGAAAGCATTTAAAAATTATTGTTATTTGATTGCCTATGATGATGCTCTCCTTCTCCATACCTTTCTCATATCTCTCTCAGGTCAAACACTAGATTGGTACAATGATATTACAAAACACTCCCTCTTTTTTTTCCCAACTAGATTAGACTTTATTAAATCACTTTTCCATAAACATCTCTAAGAAATTTTCCATCACCAATCTCTACTAAATTTGGAAATTTGATGATAATTCCATATCCAAATTTGTATCCCATTAGATAAGCTTGATTAATCAGCTATATTTCTCTTTGACCCAGCCCAAATTAATTGAACTCTTTGCTTGAGCTTGTGTCAAACACATCTCAACTTTATGGGTTCAAATCTTTAGGGCCTTTGATGAAACTTTCACCATAGCATGAAAATTAGAAAACATAGACATTGATAAGGGTAAGTTGAAATTGAAAAACAAAAATTAAACCTTTAAGTTAAATGAGACTCCTTCCTCCAAACCTAACATACAAACCAACACTAACTCCAAAAACAAGGGAACTATGAATGGAGTTATCCTAAAAACTGCTCCTCCACTAGTTGTTAACTAATCCAATTCTTCTAGATCATCTTATCATAACACTAGAAACCCAAACTGCAACAACCATAAGAAATTTACTCTACCAAGGGATTCATATGCTTTGGTCCTAGAGAAGCTATTGAAAATAAATATCATACAACTACCACCAATCATACCTCTATAGTAATTCAATTCTACTCATCTTGTACCTGGTTGGTATAAGGAGAGTGAATTATGTGCCTTCCACTATTTCATTGGACATGATGTTAATAGGTGCAATACCTTTAATAACATTGTCTAAAATGTCATTGACAAGGGGGAACTTGTGTTGGATAAACCCAACACACCCCCAAATCAGGCACTTGACATCTTTTGTTAGTCATTTCCCAGCCATGCTCCTTCCATGAACAATGAAAACAATAGAGTGAAATCCTCTCACAACCATGAAGTCCATACCATTAAAAAAGTTCTTATTCAACTTATTACTAAGGAGATCATTGCCTAAACCACTTTTCCTACCCCTCCACTTATTGAGGTAGTGGAGTTGCTCTCCATTCCTTTGGAAAATGAAACTATTATCACGAAATGTTGCACCCTAGAAGAGAGTGTTCAAGCATCATCCAAATTTGGGAAACATGGGAACATTTATAGGTATGTGGGTGTACCTATTTTAGAAATGAGCCTCTAGATTTAAAGGGCTAGCTCCCTGAATGTGTCTTGAAATTATTTCACCTACACTAGCTATTTTTTTATGAGGGAAAAGGGTTAGAGTCTACATGAAATGAAATTTATTCTAGGGGGTGATGCACCAAGATGTTTGCCACAAGACTATCATAATATATCACAAAGAGACAAGGCATAAAACACTACTCTAAGAATCATAGAATGCACTAGCATTAGTATTTCAATATGAAGTTAACATGCATGAAGACTATCCAAGGTAAGTGAAACCATAAATTAGTTGCAGATACTAAGGCTTCCTTTTACATTTAAGAACATATCCATACACTTAAAAATACTTCATATGACTTTCTAGGCTGGAATCACTTGTGTCAAACATGGAAGGATTGAGATAAAATAAGGATAGATGAATATATCTTAACCATTCACTATATAACTCTTCACACACTTTGAAAAGTTGACATATGAACTCAAACTAGATTGAATTTATTTTCTAAGGAAAATTACAATGTCAAAACCAATAGGGCTTTGTTATACATGGTGTAGAATTCCTTACTAAGCTAGAATGGTATCTACTTATAGAAATTATAATAAATAAGAAAATAAAGAAGTTCAAGGGTCACTAGAACACATGTCCAAGCATGGGAAAGAGCTATGTTTCAAGTGAAATTGAGTGTGAAACATATAATAAATGACTTGTAAGATAAATTTCCATGTAAACCATGGAAAATTCCTTTCATAATGGTGTAATGACTCTTCCACCAACCTTTTTGAAATTATTTCCATCATAGACCATTCTTCGAGCATTTGAAACAGAACCAAGAGATTCAAACATAAGCATTGTTCAAGGGGGTTGAAACATGCTATGATAGTTATAATATACTCCCCTAACTACTAGATATCTTATAGATACCTATGTTCACCATCTATAATCATTTTTTTATTTTATAGACTTTTCTCTTTACATTTGGCATTCACTATTCATCTTAGACCTTGACTCAGATTTCATGGTGGCATATGAATTTCAAGATCTTGTTTTGCTACATGATCCTTGGTCTTAGATATTTGTTCATGTGGCATTCCCTTGACACACTTTTCATTAATTTCTAAACTATTTATATGATATTCATTTTCTCTAGTCAAAAATGACTCTTTGGTTTAAAATTTGTTTGTCAAAATTGACTCAGACCAATCACATTTGTCCTTATTGATTTTGTAGATCTTTGCTATCAGATCTTGAGTTTTTGACCTCTTTCATGCCATTAGATTTCTACATCCTATCTCCTGCATGCCATTGGATCCTAGAGATGCATGTTATTTACCTTGACTTGGTCATTAAACTTTGACACTTTTACCTTATCTCATTATTTTTTGTGCCTTTTAATTTATTTTCACTCCAATCTTTCTAGACTTATTTGGTCTTTAACTCATCACTATGTCAATAAAACTCAAGCACTTTATAGAATTTGAGTCTATTCACTCCATTATATATCCATTGCATGATTTATCATGAGTTGATATATCTATTGAAAAACATGATCATTAACTCTAACTAGCTTATGCTCATTGCGTCTCTACCTGACAGTCTCTATGAATGTGACACTAGTCACTTGCATGCTCACTCAGAGCTCCTTTTGACAATTTGATTTCATTGTAATCCATGTTATTGTCTACATATTAGGAGGTATAGTCCATTGATTTTATCAAATTTAATCTCTTTAAGGGACTTTTAAATACAAATGACTACTTTATGGAGTTTGAAATTGATGCATGTGCAAACATTCTACTCTACAGGTCCAACATTGAATCTTCATAACTTGAGCTAGAGAACTCATATGGTCATTAAATTTTTAGAGAGTTTTCATGATATGATGAGATACAATTTCACATGATCCTTTGGATCATGGGGTCTTTCTAAGTGAATATAAAAATTACATAACTGAGCTAGTCTATTTATTTATGGATGACATCCTAGTGAGGGTTTGCATCCATTGAGCTCATGTAAGGAACTATATGCTTGATTTTTGAAGCTCAAATGAACTCCTAAGTTATATGAAAACATTTTTATTTAACTTTGAATGTTTTGGACAACATAAAGACCTACCACTTCCATACATGACCCTAAAATGACCTCTAAGATATGAAATAACATATATACTAAATTAGGCAATGACCAAAAGTAGAATATCATATGAAATGACATAAAATGAATTAAAACACACTCTATGACATTATATTATATCCCCATATGAGTTTTTGATTATAGGGGGATTGACCCATTTTGACTATGGTAAAAATAGTTAACATCTTTAGTAATTTCGCAAGGGTGGCATGCTTGTTATTCCATGACCAGTTGCCTAATCCTATCCATTGGTCTATGGAGTCACATATATAATATATTGACACATAAATTATTTTGATAACACCCAACAATACAAAACAACAAGGATAAAACATAACAAAAGAAAACATATGTTCAACTATAACACTTAGGGAACACTACACACATAACTAAAATAAAACACACACCTAATCTACTATTTATAGGACATAACTTTACCACTCAATAGTAAGGTTTCAAATGTATCCCATTCATAGGGATAGGAAATTCATTTCTATCCATCCTTGCTAGCTGAAAAGAGTTTCTTTGCTTGCACTTGATGATGATATATGGTCCACTTTATAGGGTATCAAATTTGTTATGCCGTCCTAGTTTTTCCCTATATTCATCCTTCTTCCACACTATGTCACCTTCTTAAATGATCTTGGAGTTTCCCTCTTGTCAAAAGACCTATTCATTAGTACTTTGTATGCTCCAAAGCTTGATGAGCCTTATCTATGGTCTCTTGAAAGTCCATTAATTTTATGAATCTCACTTCCATTGGAGTATTATCAAGAAACTCTAGTTGGTTTGTTAAATTTAAGTTATACATATCCTAAGAAATAGATAACCTAGCTTCTCTCCCATGGATATGAACAATAGGAGAATTCCTAGTTGACCTCTTGGGAGTTATCCTATTAGCCTGTAAGGTTCTCTTCAATTTGGCATGCCAAGCCCTGTATTTATGTTCCAAATTTCTCTTTATGGTTATAATCAAGTTCTTATTAGTAGATTTATACAACCCTTTAATTTAAGGCTAATAGTTAGATGGAGTGCTCATAAATATTCCATTACTATTTTCCCAATCAGGTGTCTTAAAACCCATAAAATTAAGAACATTATCTAAAATAATAGGAGTGCCAAACCTTGTTATGATGCTCTCATATAATTCCAAGATAGAATTATCATTAGCTTCCTTCAATGATACTACCTCAACCCATTTTATAAAATAATTAGTTAGTGTGAGTATCCATTTATGACTAGCACTTGATGGGGTTTATCATACTAATGAAATCAATACCCCATTTCATGAAAGGTTGATCAACTTGGATAGGCTTCAAAGGGAGAGTTGCAAGCTTATGATTTACACAAAGAAAGCACATTGTACATAGCTTCTAATCCAACCATGGTAGTCCTTGAAGAGGCTAGGCCAGTAATAACCTATTCTCATGATCTTAGCAACTATAGTTCTTGGGGAGAAATGATCTCCTACTATTCCATCATGAAACTTTTATAGAAACACCCTAGACTAGTCATTATTAATTCATATCAATAACACACCATTAATGTCTCTTCTAAAAAGGACACCATCAACAATAAAAAAGGAATAGATTGTAATCTAAAATATATCCTTTGTGATCTACTCATATTATTAGAATACTCACCATTTTGAAGAAATATGATCACATCTTGTGTCCAACTCTGAATATGCAACAAACCAATTGGTTAGGAGTAATCATAATGGACTAGAACCTCATTTTTTTACTCATGAAAATATGAAACCAAGTGTTAACAAATACCTCTCCCTCTTACCAACTTTGTTACTTTGATATCAACATCATATTCCATTATCTTAGTTATCCATCCTGCTCTCTTCTCGCTAAGGTCTTTGCTCAAAAGGAACTCCTTGTTACTAGGATGAGAAACCATAACATGAATTTTATTATTTAAAACCATATGCCTGAATTTATTTAGTCCCCTTACAATAGTGAGGGCTTGTTTCTCCACAAATTTATAATTGACTTCATATTATTCTAAACCTTAACTAAATAATGCAATAGGATAATCCACACCCTCACCATTTTTTTACATTAACATGGCTGAGATAGTGTCAAGGTTAGAAAATGAATACAACATGAAGTATTTGGCAAAATAAATTTTCACAAGTGTAGGAGATTGTGCAATTGCCTTTTTAATGGCTTAAAAATTATTTTCCCCCTCTTTAGTCCAAGAAAAGACCTGGTTCTTTCTAAGCATGCATATGATGGGTTTCACTAAAGATGCAAACCTAGGTATGAATCTCTTTATAAAATTTATCTTACCCAAGAGAACTTTAATACCTTTATTATGAAATGGTAATGGGAAGACAATAATAGCCTCAATCCTTTTAGGATCAATAGCCAAACTATATTTAGAAACAACGTGCCCTAAGAGCTTACTTTCATGGACAACAAAGATGCATTTATTTGGATTAAGAGATAATCCATACTACCTGCATCTTTTAAAAACTTGTCGTAAGTGTTGTATATGTTCATTATCATCCTTGGAAAGCATTTTTATATCATCTAGATAAACCAATAACATCTCATTAATCAAAATTTTGAAGGCCATGCCCATAGCTCTTTGAAAGGTATCACCAATATTTGACAAACCAAATGACATATTTATATAATAAAAATTCCCCCATTTAGTGGTAAATGTTTTCTTATACTAATCATCATCATTCACAAGGATCTAATTATAACGTAAATGTCCATCAAGAAGAGAGAAATGTTGAGAACCTAAAACTACTTGCGAAATTTGCTCTATTGAGGGAAGGGGATAGTGATCTTTGAGTGACACTCTGTTAAGATCTCTAAAATCCACACAAAGTATTATCTTACCACTCTTATTTCTAACTAGCATAAGATTAACTACCCATGTTTAATGTTTGATAAGAAATATTATGTCAGACTCAAGGATTTTAGTGATCTCTAACCTCATAAGTGGTTCAACCTTGGGATTGATGGGCCTCTAATTTTATCTAACCAATTTAACTAAAGATTCTAACTCAATAGTATGTCTTGCTAGGATAGGATCAAATCCATTTAGGTCTTTATATTCCCAACTAAATATGTCATGAAACTCCCTACATAAATCAATGGATGTTTGCTTTTCTAATGTAGAACATACCTTGCCTAGTTTGAGTAGTCTATCTTTGAAGATAAATACTATTTCATAATTCTCCTCTTTTCTATGCATACTAACCTTTTCCTTCTTATTGTGATCATTCTCATTAAATATTCCTTCTAAGGTCATTAGACCCTTAGGTATTTTATTTGTCTTTAGCTACACAACCTGGTCGCCAAACTACTCTTAGAATCTCTTTTGATTCCTTGAGAACTTAACTTTATTCAACAAGAAACATGCAATATCCTTGTCACTATAAATAACTTGCTAAGACACCTCATTATCAGGTATAAAATGTTTGATAATGATCTTAATGTGAGATTATTTCCCCTCTTCTTTTATGGTAGTTGGAGTATCAAATTGAGCTCTTATGGTAACTAATCTATCAACATGATTATTCTTCTCCCTTGGGGCTGACTCTATGTTGAATACATTAAAATATTCAAGAAAATCCTATACCCTATTATTAGAGTCCTTAATCAAAGGGTTTTGGGTAGTAACCACATTCCTAACTTGATGAAGAACCAATTAACTATCTCCATACACTTGTAAGTTCTTGACTCCTTTTCACCTTGCCCATTGAAGACCATGAATTAAACCTTCATACTCAACTACATTACAAGTACAACTAAAATTAAATTTATATGAAGCATACTACTTTTATTTAGATGGAGATGCTATCATGACACCAGCTCCTACACCAATTTTACTTCTTTAACCATCAAAAACAATTTCCACATATCATCTTCTTCACCTTCTTCTTTGGTAAGTACAAGTGTTGATATTCCTCCTTCATGTATGCAATATACTCCTAGATTAGTTTCCTCCATGAGAGTATAAGGATCATGCTCATAATTTTTAGTACCATATTCATCAAGAAAAAGAATTTCAATGCCTTCAAGTTTGGAAGAAGTGCCATCATCTACAATAGAATCCTTTTCTTCATAAGCTACATAGTTTAGATTAGAACTTGTCTCAATGTAAGGTTCTATATGAAACCTTACAAGATGTTGTGTCCTAATTATAACCTTATTTCCATACCTTGTTCTAAGGTGAAGAAATAACAATCAACTGGAAGATAGCCACCAATCTTGGTAGTGAAATCCCTTGAGAGGCAGATTACAATGTGGGCTAGGAGATCAATAATAACTATATCTTGTAAGATAGGAAAATTGGGACAATCATTCTAGAAGACTTTCAAGTTTCTTATCAATCCTATCATATTAGTAGTTTTACCATCTAGTTTTAGGACTCCTTTACTATGGGGTTCATACTTTAGACCTAGTTATGAGCTACCACCTTGATCATGATCAAAGTTGATGCTCCACTATCAACTATGTAATTATGGACTAGCTTATCACCCATTATGAGGGTGAGGTAGAATGGTGGACATTTCTTAGCTTTAATGATTGGTTAAAAAATGGTAATGGGGACACTTTTAAGGACAACCTAACTTTGACCTTGATTTGAAGTAGGGACACTAGTAGGGATAGTAGACAATTGATCTTTTAGGAGCTCTTTCTAACTAGGCATATGCAAAACATCCCAAAGGTAAATGGAAGTTTTATTACTTTTCAATAAATATAAGATGTTTAAATAATACATACCTGATTTCTCCTAAAATCTTGCGGGCAAGGAAATGGTTGGATCCTAAAGAGTTAGAGTGCTTTGAACATTCCATCCAACATTCTAATTTGATGGAATTGTAGGAGCCTTTGGAACTCTCCCACTTGTAGCTTTGCCTAGCTTCCTTGTAGGAGGATTGGATGAGCCAATAGGCACCTTGTTGTCAGCACCCAAAGCTTTTATTTTGTATATAGTTTTATCTTTAACCAAGGTTCCTTGATTAAGCACAAAATCATCCTCAACTAGGAAGTTGGTGAAGACCTTTTTTTAAGGCTATCCACCTTGTTTGCATCATAACCTCATCCTCAATAGATAAGATAGGAGTAACTTCTCCTTAAGAAATAAGAGATTCTCTTCACCTTCAATAACATCCATAAATTGGCCTTATTATCAATTTTCTCCTTGCACTAAATTACTATGAATGGGTACCATATCTCTTACATTAGTGATAGAATTAGGATTGTATGCATTAGTAGGACTATTGGGATTAGGCTTCCATTAGACTCTTCCTCTTCCATAATATTATTGATAAGGATATGAATTCTGATAGGCACCTTGCTTCACATTAGCTTGCCTATTTTGAGATTCCAAGGCTAGAAATTTTACTTTCCAATCAATATTATTTTCTACCTATCTAGGGGCAGCTTTAGACTTGGTACTAAAACTAGGAGTTTGAGCCATAGTTAGAGAATCAATATAATCAGAAGATAATAGAGGCATAAACACTTTAGGTGGTAATATTTTGGCTTAGATGAGATTATTTTCATCTTTGATTGCAATTTCATATGCTTCAAAAATGGTAGAGACACCCATAGATTGAAGCATGACATCAATTTCAATGCCAATATCTCTCAAATAGGTCAGGAACATAAAGCTGGAAGGTGGCCTCTTAGGAGGAGGTAGTTTATTCTGAGTCTTTTGGAATCTCTAATTAAAATCATGTATTTTTTATTTAGGTCCTCACTTGATTACATTAAGATGGTGTATAAGAGAGGTATGATCACTCTCATTTCCAAATATTACAGCTAGTAGCACTCTAAATTCATCCCATGACATGATGCATCCACTTTCTAGAGTCCTATACCAATCAAGAGCCTTCCCTCTAAGGGACATGGCAAGAATTTTGATAGCAATGTTCTCTTGAGTGATATTATGGAAGTTACAGAAGTTGGATACATCTCTAATATGCTCACTGGGTTCAACATGATTTTCACCATTGAATTGAGGAAAACCTTTTGTGGAATTGGGAGGAATAACCTCATATGCTTGAGGGTGAATAGGATTTTTTGTATTGAATGCAGGAAAAGCATGAGGTCTATCCATTTCTTCTTCAAAATATTCAATTTATTTAACTTATTCACTCTCTTGACTTCACTCACTATAAAAATATTCAACCTCTTCCTCTCTATCAAAATCTATTAGTTCTCCAAAGTGAATATTAGGAAGAGGCTATTGAACTTTGAAGGGGAGTTCAAACTAAAAGGGTGAGTCAATGGGATTGAGGAATCTTCTAGAGGATTACCTAGTGAGAACCATTAATTATGGGAGTAGGTTTATAAAAAAATAATGTTCTCAAACCAAATTTATCTTGTTGGAGTCACCAAATGCAAAGAATCACACCAATTTTTAGTTGATGTTATCAAGTCCAACATTTATCTTGATAAATTTTCTTAAAGACAAGGTCCCACTAGGCATGCCAGAACTATTTTCACCAAAATTTTCACCCTAGAATAAGGTTTTCAAGCCTTTTCTAAATTTGGGAAACATGGGAACATTTCTAAGTATGTGGTTATACCTATTATGAAAATGAGCCTCTAGATTTAAATGGCTAGCTCCCTGAATATGTCTTGAAATGCTTTCACCTATACTAAATGATTGTTTATGGGTGAAAAGGGTTAAAGTTTGCATGAAATGAAACCAAATATATGGGGTTATGCACCAAGATGTTTCCCACAAGACTATCATACTATATCACAAAGAGACAAGGCATAAATTACTAGTCTAAGAGTCATAAAATGCACTAGTATTAGTATTTCAATATGAAGGTAATGTGCATGAAGACTATCCAAATTAATTGAAACCATAGATTAGTTATAGACACTAAGGTTTCCTTGTATGCTTAATAATATATCCATACACTTAACAACACTTCATATGACCTACTAGGCTAGAATCACTTGCATCAAACATGAAAGGATTGAGAGAAAGCAAGGATAGATGAATATCTCTTAACCATTCATTATACATCTTTTCACACACTTTGAAAAGATGATATATGAACTCAAAATAGATTGAATTTATTGTCTAAGGTAAATTACAATGTCAAAACTAATAGGTCTTCACCATATATGGTGTGGTATTCCTTACAAACCCAAAATGGCAACTACTTATAGAAGTTCTGAGAGAAAAGAAAAGAAATAAGTTCAAGGGTCACTAGAACACATGTCCAGGCATGAGAAATAGTTACATTGAAAATGAAACTAACTATGGAATATATAATTAATTCCTCCCAAGACAATTTTCCATGTAAACCATGATAAATTCCTTTCAGAATGGTGTAATGACTCTTACACCAACCTTTGTGAAACTATTTCCATCATGGACCATCCTTCGAGCATTTGAAATTGAACCAAGAGATTCAACACATAAGCACTATTTGAAGGGGTCAAAACATGTTATGATAGTTATAATATGCTTTCCTAACTAATAAATATCTTCTAGACACTTGTTGATGAGGCCACCAATTGTTTACTTTTATAGTCTCATCCATGCTTAGTCTATGTCTTTTTCTATGTAAATCCCATAACTATTTATCACTAATGCAAATGAATGATTGAAGTTATGATTTTGTATGCTTATTGATATATATTGTGTTATGTTATGAATTATTGATGCTTTTTTTTATTGAATTATATTTGTGTGACTTTATCTAACAAACATTTGAAGGGTCATGAAAGGCTGAAAGATCTTGCTAAGCCATAACTACTGTAGGATGCCTGTAGCAATTGTGGACCTCACCTACAAGTTATTTTTACCCACTATAGAGTACCCACTAAAATTTTAGGCTTCACCTATAAATTTTATATAGCCACTGTAGAATACCCGTATCAACTATAGGCTTCACATACAGGTTACTTGTAGCCACTATAGAATACCCATAGTAATTGTAGGCATCACCTACAAGTTGCATGTATTAACTATAGAGTGTCTGTAGAAACTAAAGGATTCACCTATAGGGTGCTTTTATCTACTACAAATTACCTATAGCCACTATGCAAAATAGAGTCATTATTGAGGAGATCTTGTAGACACATACAGTGATCTTGGGGAACCAAATGGAAACTTGTGAGGAATCATAGTAGTTATACAAATTCCCTACATGTAAGGAGACATTGAATGTGCTTTCAAAGATGGGAAAGACAAGGATAATGACAAAAGACAAAAGGAAAAAATATAAAAATAGTATGCCTTGTCTCTAACCTAGTCAAACCTAAAAACAAGTAACTTCAATTACTAAACACTTGAAGGTTACTGGGGTAGTGTCTAAGTATTTATATTTTTTCCTAGTTTGGTGATTTTGGTTAAGAGTCAATAAATTATCTTCTGTATTTAAAGGTAGAATCTAGATCAAACTAAATGCTAGATAATTTTGAGAAGATAATAGTAGAAGTTTTTAAACTATAGCATTTTTATTCAAAATTGAGTAATGAAAAATTTGAAATTATAAGAAGTTTGTGAATTCTCTCAGAGAGGGATTGGAGCACAATTCTAAATGAGGAAGGGCCCCCTAAAAATGAGCTACTGTGAATATCTTGACCCTCTTTAATTTTAGTGAATTGTCTAATTTGATTTTATTGTTAAGTTTGATCATATATGTTTAATGCATGTATGGTACATAAGTGTGGAATAGTTCTATAATTTTGTCACAATAGTTTCATAATATATTTATTAGTCAATTTAGTATAAATTCATTATACTACTAGAGAAGCAAGTTGATTTATGAATCTATAATGCATATATAGTGATTACACTATTTAAAAGTGTATATACCTAGGGTTGATGATTAATGCTTAAATAGACTCATGAATATTGTAATCACTAGGTAATTAGTCTACACAACATTTTAGCACCATTATCGGGGAGGGTGTCAATTATTGTTTTTGAAATCAATCATTAAATTTTTTTAGTTAATGCATTGTTCTACCTAGCTGGGTAAGTTGAGTGAGGACACTATGGTGTCTTATGATAGATGTTTAAGTTCCTATACATATAGTTCTAGTCGGTCAAGTTGAGTGAGGACACTATGGTGTCTTATGCTAGATGTCTATGTTTTTAGAAGTAAACAGTGTATATGTTACTTAATTCATGTTTCTAGAATTTATTTCTTGAAAAAGTGATTTATTTTTGGCAAGGTGTGTTTTTAATATTCCTGCTTTCTAGAATAATTTTCCTACTTTCATTTCCTACTTGCTATAATAATTTTCCTTCTTTCATTTCCTACTTTCTAAAATAATTTTTCCTGCTTTTAGTAGATAATCTTTACTAATTTCTATAATTAGAATTTTAATTCTTGTTTTTTTTATTTCAACATCCTTTATTTTTTAATCATTTAAATAAAAAAAATTGGTTTGTAAGAACCCCCTTGAACACACAAAAAAAAAAACTAACTCTATGCAGGAAGGCACATGAAAGTTGAAGGAGTGGCATAACGTTTATGCAGAGAGAAAAATATTCTTGAGGGAGATTCCTACCAAAAAATCCACAAACTACTGATAGGAAAGAAACACAAATACCTACAACAACTAAGAATCTTTTTGAAGAATATGTCATAAGCTAGAAGGCTCTTAAAGAAGAGAACAATACAAATTGAAGGAGGTAGCTTTTAGAAGAAGTATTATGGGCTCTAAAAAAGGAAACAAAAGTAGAAGAAGCATTATCTAAGCTAGTAATAAGAAATGAAGGAGATGAAATACATGAACCAAAAAATCTAGAGAGTAACATATTTACAACATTTTAGCAAGGATTTCTTGATCAAATCAAAGGAATCTTAAAAGAATCTTTAGACCCTTCATCTAGTAAAAAGGCTGAGGATCAACAAATAATGTTTATTATCATGATGACCAAGGAATTAACATAGAGTTTGAGGATGATATTCTGAGTACCTTTGGTATCCATATCACAGGAACAACCATCATGAGTAGAGAAGAAGAGTTTGTGGATGACAATGGGACTCTAGACATAGTTAGTTTTGAATTTCCTATTCAAAATGCAATAGACATAACATAAGCAAAAAACATTTTGCCCTCAGCCTTGCCCAATTTTAGAGGTATATTATCAGAATACCTGAACATATTCTTGTTTGAATTTTATATCCTCTATATAAGTGCTGAATATAGGTAGGATGCACAAAAATTAAAACTTTTACCAACTACTCTCAAAAACTCAACACTTCAATAGTTTATGGGACTAGGTAGTAATTTGGTTTGCACTTAAAAGGACATGAAAAATAAATTTTGTACCAAGTATTAGGAATATGGAAGAGGAAGAAGTTATAAAAGAAATGACATCTTCAAGATGACTCAAGAGGGGGATGAATCCTTAGAGGAGTATGTTGAATGGTTCTTGTTCAATGTACAAAAATTCAAGTAAAGTGCACTTAGAGAAGAACCTTTAAAACTCATATTCCTGAAAGGAATAAGAGAAGATTGTCTAAAATCCTTGGACCTAATGAGTGCAGGGGATATTTCTCACCTACAATTCTTAGATAATAAAGAGCTAAGAAAGAATTATTTTATATCTACCATAAACAAATTTAGGAGTAACAAGCTTCTATTGGCAGCTACAAATGGCCTATCAAAAATTCAGGTTAGTAACAAGTTACATGACATGAAACATGATCTCATTAGCCATTTGGCAACCCAAATGGATATTCTACACTTAAGACAAAATCAAGTAGTTTTAGATCAAGCCTTGACCATTTACTATTTATACTATAAGAATAAAAGGTTGATTGTAGATGTCATGAGGTTTGGGCTAATGTAGATCACATCACAGCTAAAGAACCAAAAACAATAGAGCTACACACTATAGGAGGAGATATTGACTAGGATTTTTATATTGCACAAAGAAGGCTGATGAGGCCATCAATTGCTTACTTTTATAGCCTCATCCATGCTTCGTATATGTCTTTTTCCATGTAAATCCCACAAATATCCATCACTTATTCAAATTAATGAATATAGTTATGATTTTGTACATACATATACATATACATACATACATACATACATATATATATATATATATATATATATATATATATATATATATATATATATATATATATGTTATGTTATGAATTATTAATGCTTTTCTTTGATTGAATTATATTGGTGTGACTTTATCTAACAAACATTTGAAGAGTCATGAAAGGTTGTAGGATCTTGTTAAGCCATAACTATTACAAGATGCCCATAAAAATTATAGGTCTCACCTATAGGTTTCCCATATCCACTATAGAGTTCTCATAGTAATTATAGGCTTCACCTACAAGTTTCCTATATCCACTATAGAATAACAACAAAAACTATAGACTTCACTTATAGGTTGTCTACAACCACTATAGAATATCTATAGAAACTATAGGCTTCACCTATAGGTTGCTTACAACCACTACAAAGTACTCACAATAACTAAAAGTTTCACCTACAAGTTTCTTGTAACTACTATAGAGTGCCTATAGCCACTATGCAAAATAGAGTCATTATTGATGAGATCTTGTAGACACATCCAGCTATATTGGGGAACAAATGGATGATTGGGAAAAATCATATTTTTTGTATGGATGTCCTACAGGCAAGGAGACATTTGATGTGCTACCAAAGATGGGAAAGACAAGGATAATGTGAAAAGACAAAAGGAAATAAAAATGCAAAATTGTATGCCTTGTCTCTAACCTAGTCAAACCTATAAACAAGTAACTTTAGTTACTAACTACTTGAAGGTTGACTGGGGTAGTTTGTAAGTATTTATATATTTTTTAGTTTGTTTTTTTTGGTTAAGAGTCAATAAATTGATTTCTATATTTAAAGGCAAAACCTAGATCAGACTAAGAGTTAGATCATTTTGAGAAGATAATAGCAAAATTTTTTGAACTATAACGTTTGTATTCAGAATTGAGTAATGAGAATGTTGAATTTGTCAGAAGTTTGTGAATTCTCTTAGAGAGAGATTAGAGCTCAGTTATGAATGAGGAAGGACCCCCTCAGAATGAGCTACTGTGAAGACCCTGACCATCTTTAATTTTAGTGTGTTGTGTAAGTTGATTTTAATTTTAAGTATGATTATATAGGTGTGATGCATGTATGGTACATAAGTGTGGAATATTTCTATAATTGTATCACAATAGTTTCATAATATATCTATCTGGTAAATTTAGCATAAATTCATTATACTGGAACTAGAGAATCTAGTTGATTTTTGAATCAGTAATGCATATATAATTCTAACACTCTTGAAAATTATACACACCTTGGGTTGATGATTAATGTTTAAATAGACTCGTGAATCTAGTAATCACTAGGTAATTAGTCTGCACAACATTTTGGCACCATTACTGGAGAGGGTGTCAATTATTGTTTCTGAAATCAATCATTAAATTTTTTTAGTTAATGCACTTTTCTACCCTATCAAGGAATTTGAGTGAGGACACTTTGGTGTTTTATTCTAGATTTTTAATTTCTTGGACATATAGTTCCAGCTGGGTAAGTTGAGTGAGGGCACTATGGTGTCTTATGCCAGATGTATAAGTTTCTAAAAGTAAACAGTGCATAAGTTACTTAATTCATGTTTCTAGAATTTATTTCCTACAAAAGTGATTTATTTTCAAAAAAATGTGCTTTTAATTTTTCTAATTTCATTTCTTACTTTTTATAATAAATTTTCTTTCTTTCATTTCTTACTTTCTAGAATAAATTTTCCTTCTTTCATTTCTTGCTTTCTAGAATAAATTTTCCTACTTTTAGTAGATAATCTTTACTACTTTCTAGAATTAGAATTTCAATTCCTATTGTTTTGATTTTAGTATTCCTTTATTTCTACATTGTTTTAAAAAAAAATTGGTTTGAAACAATCCCCTTGAACACACAAAAATTAAAAAAAACTAACTCTTTGTAGGAAGGGATAAGACAACTAAAGGAGTGGCATAACATTTATGCAAAGAGAAAGAGATTCTTAAGGGATATTCCTACCAAACAAGCCACAAGTTACTATTGGGAAAGAACCAAAAATACATGTAGTAACTACAAATCCTATTTAATAATATACCATAATATGAAAGGCTTTTGACGAAGAGAACACTACAAATCGAAGGAGGCAACTTGTAGAAGAAGCATTATTGGCTCTAAGAAAAGAAACTGAAGTAGAAGAAGCATTAGATAATTTGGTAAGAATAAACAAATGAGAGGAACTACATGAACTAGACACTCCATAGAGTAACATATTTACAACATTTTAGCAATGCTTTCTAGATCAAATCAATGGAAGCTCAAGAGAATCTTTAGACCCTTCATCCATTAAAAAGATTAAGGATCTGTAGATAAACAATTATTACTATGTTGACCAAGGGAATGACATAGAATTTGAAGATAGGATCTGGAGTAATTTTCGTATCCCTATCACAAGAAGAGCCATCATGAATAGAGAAGGAGAATTTGTGAAGTATAATGGGACTCTAGACATAGTTACTTTTGAATTTCCTATTCTAGATGCAACAAACATAACAAAAATGAAAAAAATTATACCCTTAGTCTTGCCTAATTTTAGAGGTACATTATAAAACGACCCAGCACATTCTTTTTCAAATTTTATATCCTCTATAGAAGCTATGACTATAGGCAGGATGAACAAAAATTGAAACTTTTTCTAGTTACTTTGAAAGACTTAGCACTTCACTAGTTTAAGGGACTAGGTAGTAATTCAGTCCATACTTAGGAGGAGATGAAAAATAAATTTTTGACCAAGTATCAAGAATATGAAAGAATAAGTTATAGAAGAAATGACATCTTTAGGATGACTTAAGAGGGAGATGAATCCTTGAAAGATTATGTTGAATGGTTTATGTTCAGTGTACAAAAATTCAAGCAAAGTGCACTTAAAGAAGAACCATTGAAACTCATCTTCCTAAAAGGAATTAGAGAAGATTGTCTAGAAGACTTGGACCTAATGAGTGGAGGGGATATTTCTCACCTATCATTCTTAGATATCAAAGAGCTGAGCAAAAATTATTCTAGATCTGCCATAAACAAAGCTAGGAAAAGCAAGCGTCTATTGGTAATTGCAAATGGTCTATCGAAAATTGAGGTTAGTAACCTATTACATGACATGAAACATGATATCATTAGACATTTAACAACCCAACTAGACAACCTACATTCAAGACAAAGCAAATAGATTTGTATCAGGACTTGAGCATTTACTATACATAATGTAAGAAGAAAAAGGTTGATTATAGATGTCATGAGGTTTAGGCTAAAGTATCTCACATCATAGCTAAAGAACCAAAAATAGTAGAACTACAAATTATAGGAGGAGATAATGACCAGGTTTTCTATGTTACAAAAATAAATCCATAGGTTCAATGACCACCTTATCAAGGTATCGGACAAAATCCACCTTTTGCAAATTCTACCTCCTTTAATTAACAATTTGTAAATACTACTCCCAATTGGACTAGCCCTTAGGTGAACATTTCACCTCCTAATTTTACTTGGAATCCACCTTAATGAAGTTACCCCACCACCTCTTAGAAGTCTCTAAAAAATTTATGTCCATCTTGGATGTAATCTTGGAAACCAACCCAAGGCCTACCCTTCACAAACTAGTGGCAACAACCCTAGAGACCTAACTAGCCATGGGGAAGCTCTCCAAGAGGATTTTATCCAAAATAGCAATAACAACCTCCTAATCTTATGCCCAATACACAAGCTACACCTAAACCTAACCAACTACCTACTCAATCCATACAAAATCTTACAAATAAGCTAGTGTAATCCATATTTAGTACTGAACCTATAAGTACCTGACATACATGGTGAACGTCAATGAAGTTCACCTTCATTCAGGGAAAGCTATACCACCCCCAATACCACCCATAATAAGGGAGTCAGATGATGAAACCCCAAAAGAATGTGTCAACCCACCTCCATCACCTCAAGAACTCTTTGAACTAGAAAATAAAGAAATTCATAAAACAACCCTCAATTTTTAGAAAGTATTATCCTTCAACGCCATATAATTGAACCTAAGTTTGATTTCATGGGATAACTTAAGAACCTTTACATCAAAATCCCTCTATTCTAGGTCATCATGGATATACCCATATATTCCAAAGCTATTAGAGACCTCTATCTACAAAAATTAGGAAGGAAAAAACATATCCTAAGACTATGCATGTGATTGGCTAGCTAAAAGATATCATGTTGCAGAACACCCTACCAAAAAAATATTTAGATCTAGGATGCTCGATAGTAACAGTCTAGATCTATGACCAGTAATTGTTCAATACATTAATAAACCTAAGGGCTATAATAAATGTAATGACAATCAAAACTATTCACAAACTACATCTGATTAATATTTATCCCACATCTACACTACTACAAATGGCTGATAGGTCTATAGTTAGACTAGAGGGAATCAATGAAGATATTGTCATCACTATAGATTCTTGGGAGTATCTTATAGATTATATTGTGTTATAGCCTAAGTCTAATCTGGGTGGATACCTCGTTATCTTATGATGACCTTAGATTGCCATAATTGATGCCTTCATTAACGGTAGAATAGATAACATGATGATATCCAATAGCTACCACACTAAGAAATTGGTTCTTTATCCCCCAACACAACTAGTTTTTATACCTAAACATTCATTATGGGATGAAGAAGATGAGACAGAGCAGCCTTCCTTGATCCCTATATTTATCGTAGACCATGCATTCACATTGGTTGATCAGGAAAATATACCATTCTCTCAAATATTCTTTAGCATAATTACCAAACCCTTTCTATAGATCTCAACCACTTGTAATGTGTTGAGTACCTATTTTCTAGCTTCTAGGAATAGGATAATTTTGATGCATCTATACAAAAAATATTCTACTAGCTACTACCTCACAACCACTGCTAAACCAAATCCATTAGCAATATGGAAATAATGAAATCACTCTCATAACAAATTAAAATCTCTTCAGGGAAAACATTGCTTATTAATAGCAAGTTGGAGTTAAATGAGGAAAAGCACATAGTCAACATGTTACAAGTAAACCAATGTGATTTTGCATGGGATTATGAGGATATGAAAGGAACTATCCTATAAACATGTACACATCATATTTACATCAAAGAAGAGTGTTAACCAATCAGACAACCATAACATAGGATGAATCTAACTCTTCAAGAAATAGTCAAAAGGAAATTACAAAAAAAATTGACTGCTAGATTTAAATATCCCATATTGAATAGTGAATGGATGACACCTTTGGTAATTGTACAAAACAAAAATGGATAATGGAATGTATGCATAAATTATAGGGAAATAAACACATCAACCAAGAAGGATCACTTCTCTCTACCCGTCATTGACCAAGTGTTAGACACACTAGCATGGAAGATATATTTGCCTTTCTAGATGGCTTCAGTGGTTACAACCAGATTAGAATTGTTCTTGAGGACAAGAAAAGTACCACCTTTACTTGTTCTTGGGGTACTTATACTTATGTTTTATTACACTTTGGGATATGTAATGCTCCTACAACATTACAAAGGGATGTCTTGAGTATCTTTATAGATATGGCCAATAAATATGTAGAAATATATATGGATGACTTCATTTTATATAGAGAGACATTTGATGGATGCCTTAAAAACCTAGAAAAAATGTCGCAATGCTGTCAGGAGCACCATATGTCTCTTATCCACAAGAAATGCTACATGTTTATGATAGAAGGAATTATCTTAGGCTACTACGTATCTATTGAAGAAATTAAAGTTGACCCTGTGAAAATCAGTATCATCGAAAACCTACTTGTTCCTAAAAAATAGAAAGATGTTAGGAGTTTTTTAGGACATGTTGGTTACTACAAGAGATTCATCAACAATTTTATTAAAGTAGCAACACCATTATTCACCCTTCTAACTAAAGATGTTGAGTTTCTCTAGACTCCTGTTTGTGATATAACCTTCAAACAATTGAAGGAATTATTGATCACCACCCCTATTCTATGTGGTCCTGATGGGAAGCTTCCCTTACACATTCACACAGATACTTCATATACTACCCTCAAAGGTGTGTTCAGCCAAAAATAAGAACTTAATTATGCCATCTATTTAGTAAGCAAAACCTTGCAAGCAATAGATTTAAATTATACAATTACTAAAAAAGAGTTCTTGGTGCTAGTCTATGCTATCAACAAGTTCTATCACTACATCATAGGGTATCTGGTCTTTCATATGAAGTCATTCAATACCTTATGAATAGACCAACTTTTCTAGTTAGAGTGATGAGATGGTTGTTCTTATTACAAGAATTTGATATCACCATTGTAGATAAGCCTAGTCAAGACAATTTAGTGTCTAATTTTTATCATGCATACAAACCTCTAAAGAGCATATCATAGTGAATGAATCATTTCTAGATGAGCACCTATTCTCTCTCACCCTTACAATAACCTAATATGATGATATTTCTAACTACCTTATAATAAGGTTACTTCCATAACACTTCTTCCCTAAACAAAGGTGAGCATTGATTCATAAAAGTGCTAGATATTCATGGTTGTCTATATTCCTTTTATATATTGGGATTGACTCTATCATCAAAATATGTCTCAGAGAAGATGAAGTTCTAGATATCCTCAAAGCCTAACATAATAAACCCTGTGAAAGACACTTTATAGCCAAGCGTACAATAGTCAAAATTTTGAATATAGGATACCATTGGCACTCACTCCATAAAGATGAAATAAGACATACTTCTCAATGTGATATATGTCAACATATGGGGAGACACACACATTCAGATGAAAAGGCTTTACGGTTCTAGATAGTGTTTGAACCATTTGAAAAGTGGGTACTAGACTTTGTAGGAACTTTTGATCTAAAATCCAAAAACAAAGAGTACATGCTTGTTTGTATTGACTATGTCACTAAATGAGTGGAAGTAAAGGCTCTTACACATGCCAAGGATGAGAAGGTGGAAAATTTCCTCTATGAAAAAATATTTTCTAGATATGGTGTGCCACATGAAATAGTCACTAATCAGGGACCCCAATTCATTGCTAATTTAAAACTGATTTAGTCTGATAATATGAGATTAGGCATAAGAAATCAACTCCATATAATCCATAGTATAATGGATCGATGAAAGTCACCAACATGGAGTTAGAAAATATTTTGACAAAGACTATTAATATGTCTCATGAGGATTGGGAGGCTAGGCTTCCAGAAGCTATGTGGGCTTACTGAATCACATGGAAGACCACTATAGGCTTCACTCCATATCAATTGGTTTATGGAAAGAAACATATATTTATAATAAAATTTGAGCACAAGACCTTATGGACAACACTGGAAATTGGGATGGATATATTTGAAGTCCAGAAAAAATAATTCTATAGTCGAATGCCTTAGATGAATATAGATAATAGGCATTATAGAAAATAGAGCTTATATAACAACAATGGATTGGATAGCATGATAGGTACATTAAAACCAAGAAATTATATATAGGAGATTGGGCCCTTCTTTTTGACTCCAAACATAAGGACCACAGGGGTAAACTCTAGACCAGATGGCTTGGTCCTTTTGATATTGAGCATGACTACCTAAATCTGTAAAAAGGATCTAAGTAGAAAACCAACTTGTTGTCTATTTAAGGGTAAAAATAAAAACAAATGAAAAATGGAAAATGAGAAAGGACGTAAAGAGAGGTAAATCCTTCAAAATACCAACTTTTCACATCAACACAAGTTTTCTTCAATTGCTAAAGGTATTTTTGTAGCTACTAGGGGCACATTCTACATAGTTGGCCATCACTTTCCAGCTTGTTATGGGCACTTATATAGCTACTATACGTACCCTCTAATGCCTATTCTCACCTTTATATAGAGGATGCAAGATATATTCCCTACAAATCTCACCCATGGCTTGGGTATTGGCTTTTAGGCATTACATGAAAGTCATCAAACAACCTCTTGGAAGAATGCATGAGGATTGGGGAAGAAAATGTCATGTCTATTTCCTAAAACTACCCTTGAATACAAAGATATAGAGCCACAACAAAGATTTCAACTTCCCTTTGATTGTGGAAGCGTTGTAGACCATAATTTATGCCTATAGGGATAGTCATGATTCATTTTTAGTTCTGGTCATTTTATGAAGATCATTTCACTATGTTGACTAGTGAGATCTTAGGGTTATTTGTCACATAGATTAAATGTTTGAAGACCCTATTTATTATTACAACCAATCTCACTAGGCACAAAACCTCCAAAACATAAGCAACATCTACACACTTATCAACTAATTAATGCAGATGAATGTCACTAGGTAGTAATGCCCTCAACTACCTACTCAATATCTTCCATCCAATCACTTGGATCACTTAGATTTTCAATTTACACCTTATTTTATGACATCAATCATTTATATTCTAACTCTTAGACCTATGTTCCATGCATGTTATCCTACATCACATGAACATGAGCTATAGGTATCATCAATACCTAATCACTAGTGATCTCCCAATCACTTCATAAAGGGTCCACTTCACTCTAGTTCCAATTTCCAACCTAATCATTGCATTCATTAATTATTCAAATGTAAATATTTGCATGCTAACACATGTGTGACTCCCTAGGCATCACATCTAAACATTGTTATTAAAAGGTACACCATATATTTCATTACTGAAACTATCTTCATTATTTTAATATAATACATATGGTATTTATAAATCATATTTAATTATGAATTTAGTCATTTATTTAAAAAGTATATCACATCACCTCTAAATCCACACTTTTATTCCTTATGATGACCTATCTTATCTCATACTTCCTACTCATTCCATGTCACCTAAGGACACATGAAAACTCAAGTGGGAAGAAAATGCTATAGATTAAAACCTCAAATGACATGATAACCCTTGAGATGCCACAATTTACAACATGCAACCTCACATCCACCATTATTTAGCAAAAACCTACAACTAGAAACTTCACATTCACCATTCATGAACCAAACCTTCCAACCTATAAACTCCACATTTGCCATTATAGAACAAACTTAATGTAGGTTGATTTATATAGGTCCAAAGAGTGTGTAGTTGACTATTGGTTGAAGGGATTGACATATAAGTTAAAATGAGAGGGTCAATCATATGGATAGAGCCCTCAGACCATAGGCACTTATGAGGATACTAAGCCACTTGGGATGTCTTCCATAGAGCTAGTTAAACCACCTATTTTAAATAGTTTCAACATTTTTTAGAGCCTATTACTAGGTAATTTTTAGGTTATTTTTATGTAAACTAAGCCACTATATGTGGCATCACATTTATATTTACTAAAACCTTGGTGAGCCAAGTAACTAGGCTACCAAGCATGGGGGAAAATTGGCAGGAGACACCCAATGGCCAAGAAGCTAGGTAGCAGTTTTGCTAGGTAAATGAAAGATTGGTCTTAAAGAAAGGAGGTGTGAAAATACTTATTCTACCTATATAATGGAGAGATATAATATCATATATTATTAGGTACATGACTTGTGAGGGAAGGTATTCCCTCATTTACACTCTATAGTTCAAAAATTTAAATTCTTTAAGGCATAATAAAGTCATTAATGTTCCAAATTTCTTATGGAATATTTTTAAAATAATATCTAAATAATATGATAAAGGTACTTAAATAACCCTATCTCACCATTGCCTAATATGGCTCATAATTAAATGAGTAGCTTTTGTTAGACCTGACCTCACTTGAGAAAAATATTTGGCCTTAGAAAATATTTCACCCCAATAAGAAGAGGGCACTGATGAGATGGAATACCCTAAGGAGCAACCCCAACAAACTATTTAGGAAGATGTTGATGGTACTAGTGTTGTTGGTTAGCCCATAGCCACTGAAGGTCCATCTCAGACTTCTACAAGAAAGAAGAAAAGGAGAATACTAGTCTTATTCCCTTCTGACATAAAGGAGAAAATCCCACAACATCACATCCTTTCTCCCATTATGTCATCACCTTAGATTGATTCCTCCACACTATATCTTGTTGGACAAGAAAAATTTCCCCTATAAACTGATGCACAAGAAAAACAAACTTCATCACTCACCTCTCTTGCAAATAAAATGAAAACCAAGGGGAAGAAACCCATGGTGTCAAAAATAAGGAGACCTCATCTTAGGATATCTCAAAGGATGAATAAATAGAAGACCATTACAGCCTTTGTAACCATAGCTATCAGTGATGATGAAAAACCAAGGAAAGAGCCTAGGCTTAATAAAACTCTTGATGAATTTGAAATAGTGGAATGGCCTATTGATAAAGGATCTACTAAGGTAGTAGAAGAAGAATGATCACTTCTCTCATCTAGATTCATTGAGGGGGACATTGATCTACACAAAAACATTGGATACATAGAGGAGGATTTGAGAGAGGAAGAGTAACATGTAGGAGAAGAAGAATTTGTTGAAGAAGAGGATATGTAAAAAATAAGAGAACAATAAATATTTTCTCATGATCAAGAGTTAAAAACATTGGAACAAGCTATAAAGGAAATATACAGACTCAAAAATGAGATAATAAAATTGAAAGAAAAATGAGGCATTAAAATGCTTCTGGGAGAAATAGAGTTTGTAGAACCCTATAGGCACAAAGAAAAGATATTGGAGGAACTTGCAGCTACCTCATCCACCTTGGACACAAAATCCCCTATAATAGAGTGTGCTCTAGCTTTGGTACCCTTCTATCAAGGATTTCCTCCTCCATTTCCCACTACAACAACACCTACTACAAAAGAGGTTATCGATGTGGATTTCTCAGCCACCACTCTAGTAGAGATGGATGATCTTTTGGTTTTTTGAAGGAAAAATTTAGTAATAATGAAGCCTACCAAAAACAAATGATGTAGAGATTCAAGGGATATGTTGAATCAAAAGAACAACATGATGAATTACAAAAAAAAAAGGAATTTGTTAAAATTAGGATCAAATATCTAAAGAAAAAGATTGGCAAATTGCATGAAACTACTAAGCTATTGATGGAGTGCAGACCCCCTTCTAGGGTGTATGTTGTATACTTGGAAGAAAAATGGTTGAAATTTAGGTATGATAGGATTTATAATGATCAATCCTATATGGTCTTTAACCTAAGATATTGCTTTAATGAGTATAAACATGCTGATCCTAATCTTCAAGCCCAGTTAAGTGAATTATACATTCACCAATATGTTATTCCCAGTGATATAGAATGGAATCCCAACATCTATTTGGGGGATGTTTTGTTAAATACATTTTATTCATATATTTTGAATGAAATTAAAATAAGAAAATAAATAGAAGAATATCAAGAAAATGAGAAAGAAGACACCTTGATGATCAAGGGTGAATCCAAAGATTCAAATCATGTAGTGGAAGAATGGATCTCATTTATGAATACAAATTCTCCACAAGAATAGGTTGTCGAAAAGCAAATGGAAGTTTAGAACTACTATTTGAGTCTCATGGAAGGAGATGGAAGGCAAATTTTTGTTGTGTACTCTCACACATGGGTAGAAATCTTGGATGCCTTGAAAAAGAAGGAACCATACTCCCCTCAAAACCTTAGGGAGGCCATCTAGATAATATACTTATATATTGAACTTGTAAGGAAGTGGAGAATACAATGGTTCGAATTTATATTTCAACCCCCTATATTCTGGTTCCTAATTCTTAATTGGGAAAGAAATGTTCCAGCTAGTAGAGAGGCAAAGAAGAAAAGATGGAAACACATTGAGAATGCTAAAGTTTTTTACATCTTATAAGGGTTAGGATATCTTAAACCCCTAGATTTTAGAATTTTTTTTAGTTTTAGAATGCAACCAAGGCTTGCTCGAGGTCAAGCAAGAGGCTAAGTAGGGGGGACTAATGAGGCCACCAATTTCTTACTTTTATAGCCTCATCCATGCTTAGTATATGTATTTTTCCATGTAAATACCATAATTATCCATCACTCATGCAAATGAGTGAACGAAGTTATGATTGTGTATGTACATTGATGTGTGTGTGTGTGTGTGTGTGTGTGTGTGTGTGTGTGTGTGTGTGTGTGTGTGTGTGTGTGTGTGTGTGTGTGTGTTTTATGTTATGAATTATTGATGTTTTTCATTGATTCAATTATATTGGTGTGAATTTATCTAATAAATATTTGAAGGGTCATGAAAGGTTGCAGGATCTTGCTAAGCCATAGCTACTGTAGGATGCCCATAGAAAGTGTAGGTCTCACATACAGGTTGTCCATAGCGACTATAGAGTTCTCATAGCAACTATAGGATTCACCTACAAGTTCCTTGTAGTCACTATAGAATAATTGCAACAATTGTAGGATTCACCTATAGGTTGCCTACAACCATATAGAATACCTACAACGACTTTAAGATTCATCTGTAGGTTGCTTACAACTACTATAGAGTTCTCATAGTAATTTAAGGTTTCACCTATAGGTTACCTGTAACTACTAAAGAGTGCTTGTAGCCACTATGCAAAAAAAAAGTCATTATTGAGGAGATCTTGTAGACACATCTAAATATCTTGGAGAACCAAATGATTGATTAATAAGAATCATAGTTGTTGTATGGATTCCCTACATACAAAGAGATATTATATGTGCTACCAAAGATGGGAAAGACAAGGATAATGAGAAAAGATAAAAGGAATAAAACAACAAAATATTATGCCTTGTCTCTAACTCAGTCAAACCTAAAACAAGTAACTTTAGTTACTAACCACTTGAAAGTTGACTGGGGTAGTTTCTAAGTATTTGTATTTTTTGTTAAGAGTCAATAAAACACCTTCTATATTTAAAGGTAGAACCTATATCAGACTAGGAGTTAGATAATTTTGAGAAGGTAATAATATAAGTTTTTGAACTATAGCATTTTTATTCATAATTGAGTAATGAGAAAGTTAAATTTGTAAGAAGTTTGTCATTCTCTCATAGAGGGATTAGAGCTCAGCTCTGAATGAGGAAGGGTCCCCTGAGAACAAGCTATTGTGAATATCCTAACCTCTTTAATTATTAGTGTGTAGTGTAAGTTGATTTTAATATTAAGTTTTATTATATAAGTGTGATGCATGTATGGTACATAAGTGTGATGCATGTATGGTACATAAGTGTGTAATAGTTCTATAATTCTACAAAATTAGTTTCATAATGTATTTGTCTAGTAAATTTAGCATAAATTCATTGTACTATAACTAGAAAAACAAATTGATTTATAAATCAATAATGCATATATAGTGCTGACACTCTTGAAAAGCTTACACACCCTGGGTCGATAATTAATGTTTAATTAGACTACTGAATATGGTAATCACTAGGTAATTAGTCTGCACAACAAAGGCCATGGGTTTAATGACCACATTATCAAGGTATGGGATAAAATCCAGATTTTACAAATTCTACCTCCTTTAATTCACAATTTGTAAATTCTACTCCCAATTGGACTAGTCCTCGGATGAAAATTCCACCTCCTAATTCTACCTAACAACCACCTCAAGCAAGCTACCCCACCACTTCTTGGAAGCCTTCAAAAAATGTATCCCCATCTTGGATGCAAGCTTGGAAACCACTACAAGGCCCACCCTTCACAAACTAGTGGTAACATCCCTAGAAACTTAACAAACCATGGGGAATCTCTCCAAGAGGATTTCCTCCATAATAGTAATAACAACCTCCTACTCTTATGCCCAATACACAAGATGCACCCAAGCCTAACCAGCTACCTACCCAACCCATACATAATCATGCAAATAAGTTGATGTAATCCACATTCATTACTGAGCCTATTTAGTACCCATCATACATGGTGAAAATCAATGAAGTTCACCTCTATTCAGGGAAAGTTCTACCATGCCCAACACCAGTCATAATAAAGGAGTTAGATGATGAAATCTTAGAAGAACATGCTAACCCACCTCCATAAACTCAAGAACTCTCTGAACCAACAAATAAAGTTGTTGATGAAATAACCCCCTGTTTTGAGAATGTCTCAGCCTTCAATGTAATACAATTGAACCTAAGTATGATTTGATGGGATACTTTAAGAACCTTTACATCAAAATCTCTCTATTCCATGCCATCAAGGATGTACCCATATATTCCAAAGTTGTTAGAGACCTTTATTTGTCAAAACCAAGAAGGAAGAAAAAAGATCCCAATATTGTGTATGTGATTGGCCAACTAACAAACATCATGAAGGGGAACACCCTACCAAAGAAATATTCAGATCTAGGATACTAGATAGTTATAGTCCATATCTATGACCAACAACTGTCCAACACATTGATAGACCTAGGGTCTACAATAAATCTAATGATAAATAAAACTATGCACAAACTATAGCTAAATAATATTTGCCCTACATCTACACTACTACAAATGGCTGATAGGTATATATTTTGATCAGAGGGAATCATTGAACATCTTATCATCACTGTAGATTTTGAGGAGTATCCTATAGATTTTATTGTGCTATAGCCTAAGTCTAATTTGGGAGGATACCCCCTTATCTTATGATGACCTTAGCTTTCCAAAACTGATGCCTTCATGAGTTGTAGATTAAGTAACATGATGATCTCGAATGGCAATCACACTAAGAATTTGGTCCTTTATCCCCCAATATCATCATTTTTTACACCTAAGCATTCATTATGGGTTGAAGAAGATGAATTAGAGAAGCCTTCCTTGATTATTGTATTTACAATAGGCCATGCATACACATTGGCTAATCAAGAGGAAGATATTATTATCTCCAATGTTTTTCAACATAATTACCAAAATCCTATAGATCTCAACCACTTGCAATGTGTTGAGTGTCCATTTTCTAGTTTCTAAGAATTAAATAATTTTGATGCATTTGTAAAAAAAATATTCCACTAGTTGCTACCTCATATCTACAACAAAACTAGATCCATTATAAATATATAAAATAATGAAAACACTCTCATAGCAAATTTAAATCTCTTCAAGAAAAACATTGCTTATTAATAGCAAGTTGGAGTTAAATGAGGAAAAATGCCTAGTCAGCATGTTACATGAAAACCAATGTGCTTTTGTATGGGATTATGAGGATATGCAAGGAATCAGCCCAGAAATATGCACATATCATATCTACATCAAAGAAGAGTGCCAACCAATTAGACAACCATAACATAGGATGAATCTAGCTTTTTAAGAAATAGTCAAAAGGAATTTACAAAAAATTTTGACTGCTAGATTTATATATCCCATTTTGGGCAGCAAATGGGTGTCATCCTTGGTAATTATACCAAATAAAATAGATAATGGCATGTTTTCATCAATTATAGGGAACTCAACATAGCAAGTAGGAAGGATCACTTTCCTCTACCCTTCATCAAGAAAGTGTTGGATGTACTAGCAAGGAAGAAATATTTTAACTTTTTGGATGGCTTCAATGGTTACAACTAGATTAGAATTGCTCTTGAGGACTAGGTAAATAACACCTTTACTTATCCCTAGGGTACATATGCTTATGTTGTATTACCCTTTGGGCTATGTAATGTTTTGACAACATTATAGAGGGGTATCCTAAGTATCTTTCAAGATATAGCCAATAAATGTATAGAAATCTATATTGATGACTTCACTGTCTATGGAGATAAATTTAATGAATACCTCAAAAACCTAAAAAAAAAGTGTTGTAATGTTGTTAGGAGCACCGTCTATCTCTCAACCACAAGAAATGTTACATGGTTATGATAGAAGGTATTATCTTAGGCTACTAAGTATCTACTGAAAGAATTAATGTTGACTCTGTAAAAATTATCATGATTAAAAACCTACCTATTCCTCAAAAACAAAAATATATTAGGATTTTTTTAGGATATGCTAGTTGCTACAAGAGATTCATCAACAATTTTAGTAAAGTAGCCACACCATTGTTCACCCTTCTAACTAAATATGCTGAATTTTTATGGACTCCTGATTATAATAAAACCTTCAAATAATTGAAGGAATTATTGACCACCACCTCTATTCTATGTGGTCCTAAATGGAACCTTCCCTTCCACATTCACAAAGATGATATAGATACTACCTTCAGAGTTGTGCTTAGCCAAAAATAGAAAGTATTCAATTATGTCATATTTTTTGTAAGAAAAAACTTATAGGTAACATAATTAAAGTACATAGTTACTAAAAAAGAGTTTATGGCAGTAGTTTATGCTATCAACAAGTTCCATCACTACATCATAAGGTATCAGGTATTTCTTCATACAGACCATGCAACCATTAAATACCTTATGAACAAACTAGTTATTTCATTCAGAGTGATAAGATGGCTACTCTTATTATAATAATTTGATATTACCATTATAGATAAGCCTAGTCAGGACAATGTGGTGTCTATGTTTTTATCATACCTATAAACCCCTAAAAATGATCCATAGTGGATGACTCATTTCTAAATGAGCACCTATTCTTTCTCACCTTTACCACACCCCAGTATCTTGATATTGATAACTACCTTGTAACAGGGTTACTTCCACATCACTTCCTTCTCAAACAAAATCAAGCATTAATTAAAAAATGTGTTAGATATTCATTGTTATTTGGATTACTTTTCTATAGTGGGCTTGAATCTATCATTAGAATATGTCTCAGAGAAGATGAAGTTCTAGATATCCTCAAAAGCTACCTTGATTAACCTTATGGAAGACACTTTGAAACTAAGCCTACAGTAGTCAAAATTTTGAATACAAGATACTATTAGACCTCACTCCATAGAGATGCAATAAGATATACTACTCATTGTGATAGATGTCAGCATATGGGGAGACCCACATGTTTAGATGAAATGTCTTTGTAGTTCTAGATGGTGCTTTAACCATTTGAAAAGTGGTGATTAGACTTTGTAGGACTTTTTGATCCAAAGTCAAATAATAAAGAGTACATCCTTTTCTATACTGACTATGTCACTAAATGGGTGGAAGTAAAGTCTTTTACACATGTCAAGAATGAGAAGGTGGTAGCTTTCCTCTATGAAAAAATATCTACTAGATATGGTGTGCTACATGAAATAGTCACTAATCAGGGACCCCAATTCACTAATAATTTAATTACTACCTTAGATTAGGAATATGAGATTAGGAATAAGAAATCAACTCCATACCATCCATAATCCAATGGATAGGTGTAAGTTACCAACAGGGAGTTAGAAAATATTTTGACAAAGATTATTAGTCTATCTCATAAAAATTGGGAGGCTAGGCTTCTTGAAGCTATGTGGGCTTACTAAATCACATGGAAGACCACTACAAGATTCACTCCATGTGATTTGGTCTATGGAAAGAAACTAGTCTTGCCAATTGAATTTGAGCATAAGACCTTATGACCAACACCAGAACTTGGGATGGATATATCTAAAGCCCAAAAAGGAAAGTTTCTACAGTTGAATGCCTTAGATGAATATAGACAACATGAATTATCTAACATAGATATTTTAAAACAATAATGGAATAGATGGTATGATAGGTACATTAAGACCAGGCGATTTCATACAGGAGATCAGGCCCTTCTTTTTGACTATAAATATAAGGACCACAAGGGTAAACTCTAGACTAGATGGCTTGGTCCTTTTGATATTGAGTATGTTTTTGATAATGGAGTATTCCAACTCCAAAACATTGATCCAATGATATTTTTTCTACTATTTAATAGCCATAGACTCAAGTTATACAAAAATCTACTTACTCAAGAATAATTTACTAGTCACATATGCCAACAATTACAAGATGGATACAATGATGTCCTTGATAGGCATGTTGTCTCACCAAACAAAGGGAGTACCAATCCAAAATCACATGAATAAGGAGAGGAGGACATCCTTTCCCTCCTTTGGTATGATGAATGAGACCTTCACCTAGTCCTTGACCAGTCAGCCTTCCAAATGACTTGACAAAGACCTTAAATAAACATTCTACTATAAACAATTGTTAAAGTCATATATATATTTATATAATAATAATAATAATAATAATAATAATAATAATAATAATAATAATAATAATAATAATAATAATAATAATAACCCATTTTTGGGCATTATTGGCAGCTTTTGGGTAGAAAATCAGCCTGTTGGATACCTAGATCTATAAAAAGACCTATGTAGAAAATAAACTTGCTGGCTATTTACAGGGAAAAAAATAAATGAAAAAGAGAAATGATAAAGGATGTAGAGAGAGATTAATCCCTAAAAATCCTAACTATTCACATTAACATAGGTTTTCTCCAGTTGTTATGGACATTTTAGAGCTACTACGAGCACCTTCTACATAGTTTTCCATCACTTTACAGCTTGCTACATGAAATTCTATAGCTATTAGAGGTACCCTCTCATACCTATTCTCACCTTTATACATAACATGAAAGATATATCCTCCTATAACTCTCACCTATGGCTTGGCTATTGGCTTTTGGGCATTGCATGAAAGTCATCAGAGAACCTTATGGAAGAATGAAAGAGGATTGGGGTAGCAAATGTCATGTCTATTACCTAAAACAACCCCTGGATACCAATATACAGAGTCACCACAAAGCATATAACTTCCCTTTCTATTTGGAAGTATTGTAGACCAAAATTTATGCCTATAAGGACACCCATGATTCATTTTGAATTTTTGGTCATTTCGTGAAGATCATTTCACTATGTTGACCAGTAAAAACTTATATTTATTTGGTATATAGGGTCTATGTTTGATGACCCTATTTATTACTACATCCAAGACCACTAGGCACAAAACCTGTAGGGCATAAGCAACATCCAAACACCTTTCATCTAGTTCATGCAGATGAAGGTCAGTAAGTAATAATGCCCTAAACTACCTACTCAGGATCTTCTAACCCATTACTTGGATCACTTACCTTTTTAATTTTCACCTTATTGTATGAAATAAATCATTTTTACTCCAATTATTAGACCCTTGTTCCATGTAGACTGTCCTACATCACATGCACATGAGCTATAGGCATCATCAATACTTGATCACTAGTGATCTCCCAATCACTTCACAAAGGATCCAATTCACTCTAGTTCCAACTTCTAGCCCAATCATTGCATATGTTAATCATTCACATGTAAATATTTACATGCCAACACATGTACAACTCCTCAGGCATCACATCAAGAACACCATTATTATAAAGTATGCCATATCTTTTATCATTGAAACTATCTTCATTATTTTAATATACCACATATGGTATTAATAAAACATATTCAATTATGACTTTATTCATTCAATCAAAAGTCTATCACATCACCTCTAAACCCACACTTATATTCCTCATGATGACCCATCTTACCCTATACTTCCTACTCATTCCATGCCACGTAAAGATGCATGACCACTCAAGTGGGGGGGGGGGGAGAATTATATGGGTTAGATACTCATGTGCCACGAGAACCCTTGAGTTGTCATAATTTAGAACCTATAACATCTTCATCCACCTTGGCCACAAAAACCCTTAAAATATAGTATGATCTAGATTTGGTACCCTTCTTTCAAGGATTTTCTCCTCCATTGCCCACTACACCAACACCTACTATAAAAGAAGTTATTGATGTGGATTTCTCAGCCACCACTCTAGTAGAGATTGATGATCTTTTGTTTTTTCTAAAGGAAAAATTTAGTAATAATGAAGCCTACCACAAAGAATTGGTGTAGAGATTCAAGGGATATGTTGAATAAAAAGAATAACATGATTAATTATAATAAAAAATAGAATTTGTTAAAATTGGGATCAAATATCTAAAGAAAAATATTGGCAAATTACATGAAAATATTGAGCTATTGGAGTGTAGATCCCCTTCTAGGGTGTATGCTATATACTTGGAAGAAAAATGGTTTAAATTTAGGTATGATAGGATTTATATTGATCAATCCTATATGGTATATGACCCAAGATCTTTATTTAACAATTATAGACATGTTAATCCTAATCTTCAAGCCTAATTAAGTGAATTATACATTCACCAATATGCTATTTCTAGTGATACAAAATGAAATCCCAACATCTATATGGGGGATGTCTTGTTAAATACATTTTCTTCATATATTTTGAATGAAATTGAAAGAATTAAATAAATGGAAGAATATCAAGAAAAGGAGAAATAAGCCACCTTGATGACGAGGGGTGAATCCAAAGATTTAGATGATGTAGTGGAAGAATGGATCTCATTTATGAACACAAATGCTTCACAAGAATAGGTTGGCAGAAAGTAGGTGGAAGTCTAGAACCACTATTTGAGTCTCATGGAAGGAGATAAAAGGCAAATTTGTATTACCTTCTCTCAAAAATGGGTATAACTCTCAAATGCCTTGAAAATTAAGGAACCATACTCCCCTCAAAACCTTAGGGAGGCCATCCACAAAGTATACTTATATATTAAACTTGTCAGGAAGTGGAGAATACAATGGTTGGGATTGGTATTTCAACTCCCTATATTCTGGTTTCTAATTCCTAATTTGGAAGGAAATGTTCCATCTAATAGAGAGGTAGAGAAGAAAAGATAAGAACACATTGATAGTGCGAAAGGTTTTTACATATTGGAGGGGTCAGGCTATCCTAAACCCCTAGACTTTAGAAAATTTTATGGTTTTAGAATGCAACCAAAGCTTGCTCGAGGTTGAGCAAGAGTCTAAGTAGGGGGGAGTGATAAGGCCACCAGTTTTTTAATTTTATAGCCTCATCCATGCTTATTATATATATTTTTATATGTAAATCCCATAAATATCCATAACTAATGCAAATGAATGAATGAAGTTATGATTTTGTATGTTCATTGATATATGTGTGTGTGTGCGTGTGTTAAGTTATGAATTATTGATGCTTTTCCCGAATTTAATTATATTGGTGTGACTTTATCTAATAAACATTTTAAGGGTCATGAAATTATATAGGATCTTACTAAGTCATAACTACTATAGGATGCTCATATCAATTGTAGGCTCACCTATAGGTTACCTGTAGCCACTACAGAGTGCCGACAACAACTGTAGGCTTCACTTATAGGCTACCTACAACCACTATACAATACCTAGAATAATTTTAGGATTCACCTATAGGTTACCTAAAATCACTTTATAATACCCACAAAATCTATAGACTTCACCTACAGGTTGCTTGTAGCCACTACAGAATGACCACAACAATTGAAGGTTTTACCTACAGGTTGCTTATAGTTACTATAGAGTGCCTACAACCACTATGAAAAATAGAGTCATTATTGAGATCTTGTAGACACATCTAGATATCTTGGGGAACCAAATGGATGATTGGGAAAAATCATAGTTGTTGTATGGATTTGCTAGATGTAAGGAGACATTGAATGTGCTTCCAAAGATGGGAAAGACAAGGATAATGAGAAAAGATAAAAGGAAATAAAAATGCAAAATAATATGCCTTGTCTCTAATCCAGTCAAACCTAAAAACAAGTAACTTCAATTACTAACCACTTGAAGGTTGACTAGGGTAGTTTTTAAGTATTTGTATTTTTTCCTAGTTTGGTATTTTTGGTTAAGAGTCAATACATTGCTTTTTTTATTTAAAGGCAAAACCTAGATTAGACTAAGAGTTAGATAATTTTGAGAAGGTAATAGCAAATTTTTTTGAACTATAGCATTTATATTCAGAATTGAGTAATGAGAAATTTGAATTTGTAAGAAGTTTGTGAATTCTCTTAGAGAGGGATTAGAGCTCAATTCTAAATGAGAAAAGCCCCCCTCAGAAGGAGCTACTATTAATATCTTGACCCTCTTTAATTTTAGTGTGTTGTGTAATTTGATTTTATTATTAAGTCTAATTATATAGGTGTGATGAATGTATGGTACATAAGTGTAGAATAATTTTTTAATTATATCATATCAGTTTCATAATATATCTATCTAATAAATTTAACATAAATTCATTATAGTAAAACTAGAGAAGCAAGTTGATTTTTGAATCATTAATGCATATACAATGATGACACTCTTGAAAATCATACACACCCTATGTTGATTATTAATGTTTAAATAGACTCATGAATCTGGTAATCACTAGGTAATTAGTCTACATAGCACTTGTGTTCACCATCTATAATCATTTGTTGATTTTTTGTACTTTGCTCTTTATATTTGGGAATCACAGTCCATCTCAGACCTCAATTGGGATTTCATGGTGGCATATGAGTTTAAAGAGATTACTTCACTACAAGATCCTTGGTATTCCATATTTGATGATGTGGTATTCCCTTGCCATGTTTTTCATTCCTTTCTAAACTATATCTATGATATTCACTTTTTTTGGTAAAAAAATACTCTTTAGTTCAACATTTATCTGTCAACACTGACTTAGACCAATCTAATTTTTTACTTATTGATTTCGTATATCTTCGCTATCAAATCTTAACTTTTTGACCTCCTTCACACCATTGGATTTCCAAATCCTAAATCCCATGTGCTATTGGATCTCTAGAGATACATGTTATTTACCTTGACTTGGTCATTAAAATTTGACACTTTAACCTCAAATCATTGCTTCTTACACATTTGGATTGCTTTCACTTTGTCGATCTTCCTAGACTTATTTGGTATTTAACTCATCATTATGTTGATAAACCTCAAGCACTTTAGAGAATTTGAGTCTATTCACTCCATTGGATCTCCTTCACACAAATATACATGAGCCTTTATATCTTCTGACAAACTTGATCATTAACACTGACCAGATTATGCTCATTAGATTTTTTTTTGATAGGCTATATGAATGTGACATTTGTCACTTGTACACTCACTTGAAGATCCTTTTGAAAATTTGACTTCATCATGATCCATTAGATTGTTTACATATTATTAAGCACAAGTTGTTGATCTTGATCAAATCTAAACTCTTTAAGGGCCATTTAAATATAAATAGATACATTAAAAAGCTTGAAATTGATGCTTGAGTGAATGTTCTACTCTACATGTCCAACTTTGAATCTTTATAACTTCAGCTTGATAACTCACTTGGGCATGCAATTTGTAGAGCATGTTCATGGTATAAAGAGATATAATTATACATGATCTATTGGCTCATGGGGTAATCCCTAATGAAGATGAAAATTTCACAAGTGAGCTAGTCCATTCATTTTTAGATGACATCCTGATGATGGTATGATTTCATTGAGCTCATGTAAGGAACTGTATGCTTGATCTTTGAAACTTGAACAAAATATTAAGGCATGTACAAACCTATTCATTAATCCTTTAATTCTTAGGACACCATAAAGACCTACCACTTCCATGCATGACCCTAAAATGACCTCTAAGAGATGAAATAACATAGATACTAAAGTAATAAATGACCAAAACTAGAATGGCATAGGAGATGACATCAGACGAATTACAACATACCCTATGACATTACATCAGACCCCTATATAATTTTTTGACTATAGGGGGTTGATCCATTTTGAATATGGTAAAAATAGTTAACAAAAACAAAATAAATAACCCTTCCACTTTCTCTACTCATTGAGGCATTTGAGCTACTGACCTCTACTTTGGAATACATACCAAAAGAGGTATCTCTTACTACCATATCCTTTTATTTCATAATATAACAATCCACTCTTCCTTTGGAAAGCATCCTTAAGGAAGAGATCACTCTACCTACCTCTCCCATAGGAAACTCATCTTCCCAAACCTTGGAGCCTTCGATTGAGGAAAAGGATGGGGTAACCACTTCTCTCTATCCACCCATGGGTTTGACCTTTGAGATTAGTAATAAAGGGATCAACCACATCTATAAGCCCTTCTCTAGACTAGTTCAAAACATGGAGTACTCATCCTGACCCAATGTAGATTGAGCCATATTTTTTCACTATCTTGACATTTTCTTACCAAACCAATAAATAACTTCCAACTGCACTAATATCATCCCAACCTTCCATTCCCACTATCAAACCCATTTTGACCATAACTGAGCCATTATAAACCTTTACCAATCAAACCATAACTGAGCTATCTAAACTAACTCCACCTAAAATAATTAGACCACCTTCTACCACTCCAACCAATCCTTAAAAAACCCTTGGCATACTCCCTTTTCAAAACCTTACTCATCCCTCATTGAGATTGGAAATAACTCCACCAAACCTATGAAATAAACTCCAAACTAATCCAACAAAGAAGGTGAACCACACAAGATTCCACAAGCCAAAACTCTACCCCCCATTTCTACTTTTCCTTCTATTTTGGGACCTCATCCTTTTGCCTTAGTGAGAAAACCAACCTTCCTAGACAAGACCTAAACCCATCCACCACTTTTGGTTACACCATCACTCCTATTTTCATCCTCACCCATATTCACTAAACCTTATATATCCAAACCCCCTACTTCTCAGGTATTTACCCCAACACTTATTACCTCTAAACAATCCACACCAAAACCATCCACCAAGAATGCTCATTTACCCAAATCTCTTACCATCAAAACCACTCCTAAAAGGGCTTCCACCTCAACTACAAAACCTAAGACCTCCATGCCTTTTCCACCTTTGCTTGAGTCTTACTCAACCATCTTGAAGAGGTTGTTACAAGCATCTTTCTTAACCTTACCACCTATCAGACTATTTAACATACACAATCCTAAACTATCTTGGTATAATGAGAGACTAATATAATCATATCATAAGACACTCAGGTATGATACAAAGAACTGTAAATCTCTCTAAATATTAACCCATCAACTATATCACTAGGATGAATTATTGTCAAATTAACCTCCCAAGAGCACACCACTATCCTAAGAACTACGAGATATCAACCAACACCTACATACTCCCCCATTCTCATCTCAGAACAAAGTAGAACTGATGTAGTCCTCTATCCCAATCCTTCCTCAAATCCATACCATCCATGTGGTCACATAATCAAAAGTCCAACCAAAGGATAAGGAAAAACAAAGGTGTCTATTCTATGGAAATATCCTTCTTCTACCTCCCAAACCTATAACCAACACCAAGCACCTTTACCTTCACCCAAACCTAAGGTGTCCATCTTGGGTCCCTTTCAATCAAACCCTTTTTAATCAATCCATTGAGTAGTTCTAAAATAACTTCACCAAACACTAGTGAAGATGAGTTTGTATGAATTGAATAATACCTCACCCCATCACTACCAAGTAATGATATAGTCTTTGAAATCCATATAGATCCAACCAAAATACCCACAACCTATAGCAACCTTTGTTAGAGTTTTTTAAATTTCTAACCTTGTTACCTCCAAGTATTTAAAAATACCCTCCATCCATCTCGATGGCCCAAATCCTCCCTTCTTCATTATCACATACATTTACCAAACATACATCAAGAGGGTTATGATTTATGGGGGAGATAACATAAACATTATTTCCTCCCAAAAATATACACAAAAAAAATTACCTGAGAACATTATGTTGGAAACCTCAACGGTGCTCTGATCATTCAACGATACCACAACCATAACTCTAGGAATTGTTGTCCTTCATATTCATCTAGGACCTTGCATTCTTCCTAAGATCTTTTACATAGTAGAAGGTGATTTGTAGTTCAAAATTTTGATAGGATGACCTTAGATCCATTTGATGGGTTATTTGTCATCAACCCTACATTGATGCATCAAATTTAAACATAAATTTCAAGTTATTACCATAAAAGCTGACCCAAGTCCTTTTACATCATAAAACATGACACACTGACCCAATGATGATATCCTTATCCCATCCAAAAAACCTTCACCAAAAATAAATGAAGCCCCATCTTCTTCTACCATCGAAGCATCTACTAGTTCATCTATCCCTTCTACTCAAATCCCCATAATAGACCCTTTGGAGTCAACCTTTTAACATCTTTCATTGGGAGAGTGTCACCTTTTGACACTAGAAACACTTACTAGTCTTCAAGAGTATGGGAATATTTACCAACAACTCAGTTATGACCCCAATATTATAACCCTTTTTCCTTTTAGTCCCTCAACTTGTCAAACCAATTTTATCTATGGGGAACTCGATAACCCCTTGACACTTCCACCATCTCTTTTTCACCTCGACCATTCACCTCCAAATTCTCCTATCTAGATAAACCATTGTTTACCTAGATATACATTTACAGGTATGCTTGGAAGGGATTTGGTCTAGGTCAGTATGAACATGAGTCACATGAGTTTCTCCCAATTTAAAGCCAAAAATATTAGATAAATCATGGCCTTAGTTTCTTGCCACCTAAACAACAAACCAACCTACCTCCCATTACCATCATTGATGAGGAAATCCCTTCCTCACTTTCCAATCCACCATCAATAACTAAGGATTATGACATCATCCCCCCTAGTTTTTTTTCATCAACATGATCAGCCTCAAATCCCTAACTTATCAAAATGATGGGGCAATCGTAACCATTCCTCTAACTCACCTTAAGATGGTAACATATGACTTTCCTACTAGTAATATTATTTGTTGTTAGGATGATGATTTCATTTTCAATTATCTTGGTGCATAAGATTCCTCTATCCACAAATCTCTCCCTCTAAGAATTAAATCATGTTGAATGAATCCACCATGGATATCAAATTTGGTACTCTAGATAACCCATGTATTATCAAAATTGGTCAATCATTATATTCTAAGGAGCTTTGGGACTTCCCCTAATTCGTAAAAGACCACAACATAACATTGTATGGGCCTTAAAGTGACATTTTAGGAGTTTACCACTCCATTTTTACCCATAACATATTTACCAACCATGATGCTAAGCCTGTTAGGAAAAAACTTTGATGAATACACCCTCGCATAACCCTTCTCATCATAGAAGAGCTTCAATGTCTCCTATGCGTCAAATCTATTTAACCCATTAATTATCCCCAATGGGTATCAAATATCATACCTATAACCAAATCCATAGGGGGATTGTGCATTTGTGTGGACTTTTATGACCTTAACCTTGCTTGCCCAAAGGATGACTTTACTTATCCAAGCATTGACCAGCTTGTTGATCTTATAGCTAGCCATGAGATGTTATCTTTTATGGATGTATTCTTGGGTTAAAATTATATCCTAGTTTCCCCCAAAGATCAATAAAAAACCACCTTTATCACCCCATATGGAACCTTTTACTATAGGGCCATGCTATTTGGACTAAATAATATTGGTGCAACCTACCAATGCATTATGACCTATATCTTCCATAACCTTATTCACAAAATCATCAAAGATTATATCGTTGACCTTCTTTAGAAATCCAAATGTTTTAAAGATCATTTGTTCATTCTTAATATTATCTTTTAATAACTCATCCATTACCATGTCCACCTTAATCTTAAGAAGTGTATCTTTGGTGTCTAATCAGGAAAGATCCTTGGATTTATCATCTCCCTTCGAGGAATGGAAGTCAATCCTGCCAAAATCAAAGTGATCCTCAACATTCCTCCTCCTACCCACCTCAAATAAGTTTGTATATTTTAGGGGAATCACCAATCAATTCATCATTTTTTCTCTCATCTCTCAAATCGATGCCAACCTTTCCACCAACCTCTAAATAAGGATGCATATTTTAAATGGAATAATGACTATTAGAAAGCTTTTGATTCACTTAGTGAGTACCTTCTATCTCCACCCATCCTCATTCCTCCTAAGGAAAACCAAATTTTTTACCTTTATATTTCCACCACCAACCACTCCTTAGGGGTAATGCTGGTTCATATGGATGAGCAACATAAAGAGAAATATGTCTACTACATTAGGCATATGCTTATAGAGTATGAGACTTGGTACACCCATATAGATAAACTTTGCCTCCCCTTAGTCTTTGTGGCCAAAAAACTTTGCCATTACCTTAGCAACCATAAGACCTATGTCATAACCAATATGAAATTACTCAAGTATATGCACTCTAAGCCATACCAAAACTAATGTATGACCAAATGGATTATGCTTTTGGATGCATTTGATCTTGAGTTTATTTAGTATAATTATTTTAAAGGGAAAGTCATTTCCAACCAATTGGCTAAATCACCATTGATAGACAACCATCCTCCTCCTCTTGAGTTTCTATATGAGCCCATTATAACCCTCTCTCAGGCAGAATTCACCTATTAATGGCCATGTTCTTCAATAGATAAAAGTGTTAATGTGGTGGAGGATTTGGCATCATCCTTATCCCACTTCGTGGGAAACTTCTCCCTTTATCCTTAAAGCTAGATTTTGAATGTACCAATTATATGGCTATGTACAAATCCCTAGTGATAGGTCTCCAAAGTATATTAGCCTTTGGAGTCAAAATGATCAATAATTTTGGTGACTCTCAACTCATGGCCAATAAAATAAATGGATCTTATCAATGCAATCATGATGTTTTTAAACAATAAAAATAATTAGCATACATACTATTAGCATCATTTGAACACTACCATATCTAAACCACTCCCTGATCTATGAACATGTTTGCTAATATGATGGCTTCTCTCATGTCCCAGATCCCATCTACACCTTTTGATTATAATATATCTATCATTATCCATTGAATTACCTAACCCTATTATGTCAAATCAATCTCTCCTATAATCTTCAATGTAGAGGAAACCTAATTTGACCTTTGATACCAATAGATGTTTGACTACCTCAACCTTGCCATCATCCCTTCTAACCTTTCTAGAAATGCTTGATGAGCACTTTTACAAAGCACCTCACATTATAACATTCTAGGGGGAATTATTTATAAACATGAATTTTATGGCCTCCTCTTTCATTTCATATGTAGTCATGATGCCTCTCATGCTATTAGGGAAATGCATGATGGGATTTATAAGAGACACTTTAGTGGTCTAGTTATAACTAAATGCATCCTTTGCCTTGGATATTATTGGCCCACCCTTAACCAATATTGATATATTTATGTGAAAAAATGTGTCAAATTTTAAAAACACACCAATATTACATCATGCATCTAGCCATAGTATCCAAATATCTAAAGATTTTTGGGCCTTCTCACAATGCGGTCTAGATCTTATTGGAAGCATTAACCCTCATTATTCACATGGAGATCATTCTATCATCACTTTGAATGAATATTTTAACAAATGGGTAGAGTATATTCATCTTGTCTCAACCAAAGATAAAAATATTGTCAAATTTATTGACCATCACATTATCTATCATTTTGGTGTTCCTCATAAAATTATCAATAACAATGAAAAATATTTCAAAAAAAAACCAGTCCAAAGTCTTTGTGACACGTTCGGTATCAAGTTAAGTTTCTCATCAACCTATCATCCACAAGCTAATGGATAGGTGAAATCCTCTAAAAAAACTCTCAATAACATGCTAACTAAAATGCTTAATTCATCTAGTTAGGATTGGAATTTACAAATTCCATTCACCTTATGGGCTTAATATAAGGTAAACTACTCCCTTGAAGGACAATTATCAAAATCCTTAAACAAAGCACAAAAACTTAGACCACTCCCTTAAAGGATGGTTGGGTCAAGTATTTTTTAAAACATATCAATTTATTGGAAGCTTCCTACATCGATTACCTTCCCCCATCCTTCCAAACAATAGTAAAATATCAAGAGACCCATTATTAAAATTATAAATGGTAAAAATAATTTTGGAATCCACAACCAACTTTCATAAGTAGAATTCCTGAATTGATCAATCTACACCTTATATGACAGGGACTTGTTTATACTATCTCTTTGGTTACCTATAAAAGAGGCAAGCTAGTCTCCCAAGAAGATTCCATTTTCATCCCCCTCCCCTTTCTACACTATATAAGGAAGGGATTTTGATCTTACTTGACATTATGTGATCAAGACACCTTTTTATCCAACTAATGAATGCTAATGCAAATCATTTAAAGGGTTTATGTTCATAAGCCAATCCAAATTTGGTTTATTTTAGTCCTTGAAAAAGAAGAAGCATTGTACCTTATTCTTATTTTCTCATATTGGTTGGTACATTCATTAAGATGTTTGTCTTTTGATTGTCTTATCTTTCTTTTCTCACATTTAGTTTCATTATCTAACCTACTCTATGTGTTTTTTTAAAGATTACAACACCTTGATTAAAATAAATGCATTTAACCATGTGTTTTTACCTTATTCATTTAAATGTTTTAAACCATAAGAACGTTTTAATGAATTAAACATCTCCTAAAACAAACATCATCTAGTGATAAATTACATAAACTAAATCATTTATCATATCTAGCATAATCAAATCATACATAAAAAATAAATGATTCATTCACACATATCCACCACATGTCCAAATCTAGATGAGGAAGCATATACTCATTAAATTTTAGCATGACCATAATCATCACTGTCATCAGCACGTAACCATATCATGGACATATTTCATCACATCATAAATTAAAATCAAAATAAAATATGAAAAATAAATATAATCATCATGAAATTATTGAATCCACAAACATCATCATCACATAACCATATCATAGACATCAACGTCACATCATCATCATCCTATAATTTATCACATCCATATAATTATGATCCATAAACCATAACCATAAAAATGATCACATAACATCATATACATGTCCAATAATGCATAAGCATCATCATATCATACACAACATCCATCAAATATCAAAAATGATGTCATGCACATAAATTAAGTAGCCATCACATCACATGCCTATATGAGTGAGTCCACATCAACCATCATATCAAATCATAAATAAGTAACATGAGCATTGTAACAATGAACCACAAACTATATAAAATGACCATATCTATATATCATGAGCTCATAATCAACATGATGATCATATATACCAATAAGTACATATCTCTCAAAATCTATATACACATTACTATATCGGCTTGTAGACTAGTATCAAAATCATATGATACATCAAAAGTATAATGAATCATAACAAATCTAAATCCTTAAAGCACCACTACCTCCTAGAGCTTACCCGCTTGAACTTGCCTATCCTCCTATAGATGTGGCCCACTAACCTGGTGTCATAGTATTAACACCCCCAATGATCCAAACTCTGTACTCAGCCCATTAGGGCTCCTTTGGTAGATGCCTAAAAACCAAGGCCTTATAATGGTAGAGCTCCTCCACTATCACTATGTATCTCACCATCAAGATAGTCTCTAGTGGTCCTATAGCTACCGATACTCCTACTCCTACCTACTAGAAAGAATATCTCTCCTACATAAATATGGCTAGCTAACCTCTATCTTGGTCTCTCTCTCCAATAAGAACAACCGCCTAACCCTGTGATACTAACAAGGATACCTATGTTATAGCTAGAGCTTATCATACTTGGTCCTTCTACATGATCATTGCCTATATGTCTGGACCACTAACTCCCACCTACTAATCACCCCATCTAAGTCAACATCCATGTCCTACTAACCACCATCATCACCTCCAAAATTAGTTATAACATAGTGTGCTTGGTACCATGTAGGATAAGCATCTCTAACACCTACATCATCCACATAAATCCTCATTGGTAGAAAATCCTAATCAATTAACCCATGAACTAGTTATGAAGTGGGTAGTTGTAACTCTACATCCTCCCTCCTATACCTCAAAAATACATTGGGTATATCCTATACGAGGTTAAACTATCTCCATACCCTATCAAATGGAATGAACTCTATCTCATGATATCACCTCCCATAGATCCATCTATAGCTCTAAAGTGATGGGGTTTCTCTCCCATACTGTGCCCATCTTAAAAACTTGACATATGGTCTCCAAATCATGTCTCCCATAACCAAGGCATTCATTTAGTCCCTATACTAGTCTATATCATGTGGCCCTCCTAGTCTTGAGATGGAATAATCACCTCTCCACCTCATATATCCAACCCTGAAACACATTTAAATAAAACCATCCCATGGTATCACCATAAGTTACAACACCTAGATGTGCTCATAAGACCAATAATGTAGAACAAAGATGACACTAATCCCATATCTATTATGAGCTTGGAATCCCCAAAACTCTTGATAAATATAAAATAATAACATAGGATCCCATATAAATATTATGCCACCCAACCACATCTCAACAAGCACCCCTAGAAATAAGTAAGGGAACCTCTCACTACTATAATATGGTAACACATAACATGTGATAGCTATCATCATCATAATAGATAGCCACCTTGCATTCCTATCCCTTTGATAAAATGGTGTGTAGTGGAAACTCCATGAGTGCCAACTTGCATACTCATAGTCCTTTATGTATAAAAGCTTTATCTACCCATCCCACTCATCACTGATAATGTGGTAGATTGGCTCACCCTATATGGGTATCCACATGATCCTATGGATATCCTCAATCAAAATGGTCCTCTTGCCTATCAAAAGTAAGAATTTGTTAGTGGTAGGGTCTCACCTCTTGATGACTGCCACTAACATAACTAAATATCGAGGTACATGTTATATTACCTCATGTTTCCTAAACCCACCTTAGTCATGTGGTCCTATTATTCATTCACCATGCCTCTTTGTATCTCATCCAATATCTAGGGCACCTAATCTCTCATCTATATCTGCTCCTATTCCTGTAAGGTTTGAAATTAGTTCCTTAGTTTTCCTAATTTGACATACTTTGCATACAAATTTTTACAACTTAGCCCTACCCCTTATTTTAAACTACTCATCTCATCAACAAAAACTCTGCCTTATCTTACCTATACATAGGACATGCCTATCTTATCATCTATTTTACCTATCTTATCTACATCACTAACCTTAACCTAAACCACTGACTTAAACCATTAACTACTAGCCTGAACAACTACCTAAAACATTCAACCAAAATATTAACTTTAACCTTTAATCTACCTTCCAAAAACTATAGACTTCACCTACAAAACCTTCACCTATAACCTTCACTAGAAGCCTTCACCGAAAACCTTCAATACCACCCTCTACCAATTCACCTAATCTACCCATTACTTACCTAATCAAACTTACCAAGAAAATCATTTCTTCACTCCTACCTTATTTTATCTCTCTATAAAAACTTTAACCACATATCAATCACTGATGGTTGAGGATCAACCGATGATGGTTCCTTTTAGAACCATCATCAATCACCCATTAACCACTAATGGTTAGGTGATCAACCATTGATGGTCAACACCTTGACCATTTGACATTCTTGTATCAACCATTGATGGTTGATAGTGACCACCAATGGTCATTATGTATGATCGATGGTGACACCAACCTAACCCTACCACCTTAATCTACCCAAACAAATAATAAAATCACTTACACCTCTATCTAATCTCTACTCTACCCTCCCCTATTTAACCCACCCTTCCAAATTTGAATCTAAACTATCAATTTTAACTCCAAAATCAAATAACAACTATCAAAACCGTAGCCCTACGTTAACACCCACCCATAACCAAATAAGCAACAAACAATTTCAAATACACATTCATTTGTAAATTTTAATCTAAACTACCAATTCAATGATAACACCTACCTCATTCCTCGATCGCCATCATGGAAGTACCCTTAGAACCACTGTGTGACCTCATGTTTTTCCTTGACCCCTCTAAATTATTAATCCACCCTTAGTCAGCTAAATAAACACCTAATCTCTTAACCACTCACTTCAACTAGCTAACCATTACCATTTGTCTCACTTGAGTTACAATACAAATCATTAGGAATCAAAATTTACAATGAAAGAATAAAACCTATGGTGGCCTTTTTGTCTTCACCCTTTTAGGGATAATGTATGACTATCGATGGTTAGGGTGATTGCCAATAGTTGACCTTGATCATCGATGGTTGAATAATTTAGGGTTTCCCTCTTACCCATAACTTTTCAAATAAAATTTTAAAACAAAACCAATCCAAATACCTACCACTAGAGCTTACCTACTCCACGAAGCAACCAACCATGTCAAACCCTAAAATTATCCATCTTGGCCCAATTAACACATATTTTATGATGACCTTATTTTTATCCCTTTTGACTGCATTGACTAAATTTGCATCTTAAACAAATTTAAACTTATGCTACCTTTTATGCACAACCTACCAATTGTGTCTTCCTAGGATCACTTCCTACCTTGGATACTTGTGACTACACTGACCTTGCCTAAGAGACTTGCATTTACAAGTGCAACCCAATTTCCATGACTAAATGTGGTCATGTGTTCCACTTATCATTTGTCCTTCTAGTGCTGACCTTATTTTTACCAACCATAACAACCTAGTGAATACATGATCTTAGTTATTATACTTAGTCACACTTTGTGTGTGTGTTTACACTTCAATTCCCAACCTATCAATAAATTTATTACAAATTTACAAACTCATAAAACCCACACCCTATTTTTTTTCACCTCATCAAATTTTGGTTTGAGGGGGAACACCTCTTCCCATGCTTGGGGCAACCTAACCTTCCACTCATAATCTATTATTTTTATAGCTTGATAATACAAATTGAATAATAAAAGGGGTAAAATGTAGACACTAGAAAATAACACACGATGGTTCTAGATGTTAAACTAACCCATAGACCACCCTTGGACCCACTCAAGACCACTTTAAAAACCTTAACCACCAAACTTAAGTCAATCTAACTAACTAGTTAACTAACTTTAACCAACTTAACCTTTAACCTATCAACCATTGATGGTCATCCTAACCACTGATGGTTAGGTTGAACTACCAAGGGTCAGGTTTTAACCACCTAAATAGTTAAACTCCATCTCAACTTCACCTTGATTTTTTATTCTTAGCCACTCACATAATAAATACATGCTAAAGATAAATTTAGACACCTAATTAATACCTAGTTGAACTTATTATTTCACCTGTCATATCCATCTATAAAAAGAGAGGAGGAAGAGGTGAAAGGGATACATAATTAGGAGTAATAGTCATTAGAGATAATCAATAATTATCAGAGCTTCTTGTATCAAAAATTATTTTTCAATTATTCTTCCAATGACCAAGTCATAGAGTCAAAGTTTTACAATTCATCAATCTCAACCAAGCCACTGACAATCTACCAAATTTCTCTAGACTCCACCAACATGATTTTTAGCTAGCCAAATCCACATTATTTAGGCCAACAAGTTAAGTATCTATATTTTATCAAATTTGGTAATTAGTTTTTTTAATTTTATCTTCCTCACACCTTTCAAAATCCATTCTGTAACCTCATCAACTAGACCTGCTTTTGCCTAAATCAAAACCCACAATAAATGTTGATAGTCACCTTGACCATCAATGATCTATCCATAACTACCGATGGTCACCCTGACCATCAATGGTTATCCTAACCACCAATGGTCTTACCCAATCATTGATGGTCACCGTGTGATAGTTTTAATAACAAGCTATTACCACCTATCAAACCCCAACCAAATCTCATTTTCTGACTTTTTACTTTAGCACAAAACATCAATCTATTTTTTGAGCCATAGATAATTTATTTAGAATTAATATTCAATCATTTATTTCTATAATTTGTTGGAGTCATCTCTTTCAAGAATTTATTATATTTACTTTAGTACTTTATGTTATTCATGTAATTATTTTATCTTTCATTTTCAAAACTTGATTATTTAAAAGTGTGGATTGACAGCCTACAAGGAATCTTTTGCTTCTTGGATCTAGATTTCTAGGAAATCGACCCTAGTATCTAACTAATCGATGATTTATTTATTGATTTATTATTTATAGGTCATTCCTCCTAATCCAAAGAGTAGTATCTACAATTATCTAGATCATGAAGTGCAAACCAAATCAAGGTTCTAATAGCCTCACCCTTCTTTCAAGTTTTATAACTTTCTTCTAAGGAAATAAAGCAAAATTTATGTGAAACAATTTTCTTAAGAAATAGAAGGTTTCTATATTGATTAATTATGTGAGTACACACAAATAAATCAATAGTAAGTTGGATACTAATTTGAACTATTTCATTTATCCTGCTCCAAAATTTTAGGTCATGATTGCATATGGTGGTATTATCAGTTGTTTAGGAAAATGCCATAGTATTAAGAAAGCCAAGGGAGATTACATGTTAGATTTTCCTATGCTTGGTATTCCCATGGGTGGATATAACATTATTCTAGGAGTATAATAACTCACCACTTTGAGAACTATTGAGATGAATTTTTAGGAATTATTCATGCACTTTCATTATGAGGGAAGGACATTTGAGCTAAGAGGATTAAGGGATAAATCTATACAACTTGTTAGATCTCATCAAATGACTAAGATTCTTTGAAAGGGTGCTAAAGAATTTGTGGCTCACTTATTTTTCATTGTAGTTTAGCCAACTCAACCATCAACACTTCCTAATCTACAAGTCATTAATGCCCATTGTTTTATTTTTGGTGACATGTTGAAAGGACTGACACCTAGTTGCATGCATGATCATTCCATAAAACTTATTCTTTAAAGTACACCACTGACCATAAAGCCATAAAAGTATCCCTACATGCACAAAAGTGAAATTGAAAAGATGGCAAAAGAGATGTTGGATCCAGGAATCATTCATCATAATCAAAGTGAATATTCTTCATTAGTTTCCATGGTGAGAAATAAATATGATAATTAGAAGATGTGCCCTGACTAAAGAGATATCAACAAGTACACTATCAAAGATAAGTTTCTTATTCCTATCATTGATGATTTTATAGATGAATTAAATGGTGATCTTTATTTTACTAAGTTATATTTACATTTTGGGTATCATCAAATCTAGATCCATGATGAAGAAATACACAAAACAACTGTCATTATTCATGAGGGTCATTATGAGTTTATGGTTATGCCTTTTGGTCTAACAAATGCACCATCCACCTTTTAGAGTTTGATAAATACTATTTTTAGGCCATTTTTGAGTAATTTTTTTATGTTTTCTAATGATATCCTCATTTACATTAAAATTTGGGAAGACCCTTTGTAGCATATGAAATAGGTACTCTTAATTATAAAACACCATTAGTTGTATTATAAACCTTAAAAATGTACTTTTGGAGCTTGTGAGGTTGAGTATTTGGGTCATATGGTTTCATATGGAGTGAAAGTGGATCCTAAAAAAAATCTAAGCAATGGTGGAATAGCTACTTCCTAAGACACTCAAATAACTAAGGGTATTTTTAGGGCTAACTGGTTACTATCATAAGTTTGTCAAAAATTATGGTAGCATTACAACCCCTCTCACCTTTATTGAAAAAAGAATCCTTCTAGTGGATTGATATAACTATCCAGCATTTGAACAATTCAAACTGGATATGTGCACCACTCTAGTGTTGGCCACTCCTAATTTTTATAAGAATTTTATGTTTGATTGTGATGCATTTGGATATGGTATGGGTGTTGTGATCATGTAAGAATATAAAACACTTGCATTTGAGATTTATGAATTGAAGGGTAAAAATTGGCTTAAGCCCATCTATGAGAAGGAAATGATGGCCATTATAAATGATATCAAATAATGGAAACCTTATTTGATGGGCCATCACTTTCTCATAAAGACTAATCATGATAGTCTCAAATATTATTTAGAACAATGGTTGTCATAAAAAAAATATAAATGGGTAACTATGATGTTAGCTATGATTTTGAAATAATGTACAAGAAAGGTAAGTAAAATGTGGTGGTAGATGCACTATCTAGGAGGGATGAATCAGTTGAGGCATTGTTATGAGCCATGACCATTTGGTAGGTAGATTGGCTAGATGAAACGAGATCAGAATGAGAAAATGATAGTGTTACCCATGATTTCATTAAAAATATTTAAAAAGGTTTGGGTGGATTTGAAAATTCACATGGAAAGGTAATGCATTATGCTGTAAAGACAAATTATACCTATGCCAGAATTCTCTTCTCAAACAAAAAATCCTTCAAGAGCTTCATACAACTACACTTGGGGGTCAGTCAAGATTTTTGAAAACCTATCATTGAATCAAGCAAGTATTTTTTTGTGAAGGACTCAAGGGGGATGTCTATAAATATGTGGCTTAGTGTATAATTTTTCAATAAAATAAAGGTGAAACCATCAAAACCCTAGGTCCTTTGCAGCCTTTATCCATCCCTAGCTAGTCTTGGGAAGAGGTGTCTATGGATTTCATTATAGGGTTACTAATATTTGATGGTCAAAATGTTATCATGGTTGTTTTGGATCATCTTAGTAAGTATGCTCATTTTTTTATTTATCACAATGCTTTGTTTCTAGTACAGTAGATTTTTTTTCTCAATACAATTTAGAAACTACATGGTACTCTTAAGATCATTATTAGTGATAGAGATCCCATTTTCACTAGCAATTTTTGGATGGAATTATTTACATATTTGGGAACCAAGTTGGATCATATCCCATCCTATTATCTTAAATCAGATGGACAAACTAAAGTAGTCAATAAATTTCTAGAAGGATATCTCCATTGTTTTCTTTTTGATAAATAGGATAAATGGGTTCATTGGTTGTCACTTGATAAATGGTGGTATAATACTTATGCTCATAATTATTCAAAAATGTCTCCCTTTGTAGCCTTGTATATATACCACTATCCATTCTTCACTTCAACTTTGAAGGTCCATCCTAAGGTTCATGAATTTGAGGAACATATTCACCATCAATAGGAGGTCCTTGTAAGTTTTCATGAAAATTTAGCCATGACCTAGAATCGCATGAAGTAATAGGAAAATCAACATAGGAGTGAGAGTCATTTTGACATTTGTGATAAGGTGTTTTTTAAATTGCATCCATATAAGTAGATGTCCTTGAATTAATATAAAAAAGATAATGAGTTGTCCCCTAAGTATTATGGGCCTTATCAGATCTTTCATAAAATTGGTAGTGTGGTCTACATGTTAGAGTTTCCTTTATCCACTCACATACATCTAGTATTTCATGTATCATGTCTGACAAAAGTAATTGGACATAGAGTTGATACTCAAACCAAGTTACCAAAATTGTATGAGGATGAGAGAGTTATTATTGATCATGAGGTGATCCTTCAAATGTGCACAAAATAACTATAATCTAGAGTGAATAAAGAGTACCTGATCAAATGGAATAATATACCATGTGAAGATGCCACGTAGGAGGATGAATATTTTATGCAGAAACATCCAAAGTTTATTCAACATTGAGGACAATGTTTTTTTGAATGGGAGGGGCATGTTATGCCCTTAGCCTTTGTCATGTCTAGGGATATGTGTGGCTGACTTGTGGCTTACATACCTATTTGTATTATTATTATATTTCTTTATGTTCTTAATTAGGTCAACCTATATAATAACCATGGCTAATTAGACTATATATAGGAGGTAGTGGTTAGTCTTTGATCATCGTATTAAGTATTTGAATCTTATTGCATTATTATGGAGGTTGCCCCCTCAAAGTGGCTTTGCTATATTATCTAGTATTCTACTTTGTTATCAATTATTATTGTGTGATATCTTATCTTTGCTTATTATGTGTGATATATAATATTTTTGTGTGATATCTAAGTAATTTCATTACATTATCATCCTTTTGGTCAATTTTTTATATTTTCAAGTATAACTTGAGTGATTTGAACTTTATGAAAATGTGTGGTATCATATCAAAATCACCTGGGTTCAAACTGATGAGATCATTGTCCAACTCATGACCTCTCATTATGTCATACTGAGTAAATGTATTTTACAATATGCTATAGAATTCATTTAGATTAGTAGTATATTTAATATGAAAGAGTAGGCTAGGAGACATAGATGGGCATAGGAAACCGTAGGTTTCATCACTTCTGGTAAACCACTTGACCTTTTCTAGCTCAACTGTCCATTATTTTTATATACCCATCATGATTTTGTGTAATCCTTTCCACCTCAAGAGTATTTTCACTTTGAATTTACACTCATGATAATTGAAGTGTAAGAATCTGAATTGAACTCCAATCCATGGTGGAGAAAGGAAATATGTGTTGAACTGCATGTGGTAAAATAATAGAAATATGCAACCCTTATAAATATATGGATTTTCAACATTAGAATGTACAACAGTATTACCAATGTGAAGATCTCAAAAATAATCACACTTTTAAAAAAATGACACCTTAAAAGGAGTATCAAATTGAAAATTATGCACATTTGAAGTTATGGATAATAACGAAAATCTCCACCTTGTAAAATTTTAAATATTTTGGGTGTGTAAATATTTGGTTTGGGTGATATGGTTAAGCCCCTATTATTAGGAATCAACATTTAATCCCCCCTCATATTATTTTACCATATGACAAAGGGGATAAGACATTTTGTGAGTTGAAGTATGAGTGAAATCACCATAAAAATTAATGTCAGATTTTATGTGATTAAAATTGACATCCTTTTGCAAGTCACTATATATATAGGGTGGTTAGAATAAAAAATGTTAAAATCTGCCAACAATGTGTATAATATGGTTAGAGTCCTTCAGATATGCTAGTAAGGTCATCAAGGTTTGTATAGGTTGTAAGTATGCTTGTTGGGTTATAATGAGATTATGCATAGGCCTATTGTGTCTAATGGTGTTACATGTAGAGATGTCAGTGTCTGACAACGTTGTTAACATGTTTGTCAGATTCAAAAGGAGTTGTTAGTAGGGTTGTCAAGGTATGATAGTATTTGTAGTAGGGTTTTTAGGGTCTAATTATGTTGTGAATATCCACCCAAAAATCCACCAATTACCAAAACTACCTATGAGGTTTGAAAATTTCATTGAGTTATATAAACCTCCAAAAATGTATATTTTGTGTGAATTTTCCAAAATCTAGCACAAACCCACTTGGATTCTTTAAAAACCTAGGAAAACCCAAAATAGTTTTTCTTAAAGTTACTGGATGCATAAATTTCTTCATAATTTTGAAAAATGCCTTGAAACCCTCTAAAATGGTTGAAAATAGGTTGTCACAAAACTAGGTCATGTTTAGAGTTGTTCTTAGGGTTTTAAAACCTAAATACAATGACACTCTCTATTTTTCACTTAGATAATCTAGGTATACATATTTTCATTGATTTATAAAAACCTCCATTAAACCTTAGAAAACTAAAATAAATGAAAAATCTTGAACAAGATAGAATGTGAGATGTAAAAACATAATCAATGGTATTCATCTACAAGATCATCTCTAATACCATGTCAAAGTTATCCATAATCGATGATCATACTATATGATCTAAATGAATTAAGCTAAATCTATAAGAGTAGTGAAATTTTAAGAACAACACAAGAATGAAGAAGCTTGCCTTCACAATAAAAAATTGCATTAACATTGATCAACCAAAATGTACATAGGAAGGTACACTATATAGTGAGAGACTAAGTCACTAAAATAGGTAATTAACTCAACTCATAATTATAAAATGCCTTAAATTACATTTAACCTAATGTCTTATTATTAACCTAATCAAGGTAATTAGACCATGTATGTAAAAGCACATAGTGGAAGAAGCCTATAGTAACATGATTCACCTAGTTTTGTTATATTAAAATTCATATAAGGATTATAATTTACTCCAATAATTGAGGTATGCAATGATGAAGTGAAACAAATTTTGAGTTCCTAAGCATAATTTATAATTGATGAGGATTGGGGAAATTATTGTCCAACCCGAGTGTTTCAACAAATAATAAAATCTCCAAGGGTCTTACCCTCTATAGTCAACAATTTTACACCAAAAAATAAAATCATTTACAATCCTAATTAGGTGTATATGTTCCTTGTTATTATATCTATGAGTTTCTTGTATTTTATTTTCATATATTAATATTATGTAAGGAATGATTCATACATTTTTCACTTTAGGTTTTCATGAAACACATTTCAATGTTGTGCCTACATTTGAGACTATTCTTCATAGGTAAGTTCATGTATACATTTCTTCCTTTAAGTCTAGTAATTTTGATTTGTTGAATTACTATAATAAAAGGGAAAAAATGTAAACAAATAAATTAGCTTTTATGTTTAACCACTCCTTATATGCACATATCTCATTCCTCATTCCAAGGCTTTTTTACCACCATTCATTTATATTTATGTGGATGACCCATTATTACAATAAAATAATGATCTCTAAATATCCATATTCAACATCCTAAATGTCTTAGGATTAATTTTATAATGATCCACACTTCATGTTTAGTTATATCTTCTCTTTAGACAAGGTCACTCCTTTTAGTCTATCCCATTCCCTAATACTATCCAACTCCACTAGCTGCATCCTCCCACCAAATAATGACTAGTTGTTTAAAATTATATTCTTTTTATGGGTTATCCTAACATTTAATAAGACCCATATGAATTAATTCCTAACTAATCACTATAAATGACATTTTAAATCAATTTTTCACAAGAGGATCTCAGATGGAAAATCACTATAACATCTAACTACACATTGCAAAAACCAAACTTGTTCTTCCCAAGTCAATATCCATATACCCCTAATATCCATAAGTTAAATTTATATACACCTCAAAGGTCACAAGTAATTGTTGAAAAATAAAAACCATACAATATTTCACCAACATTTATAATTTTTCACATTTATTTCATACACAATATTGTAACATGGAAGTACTACATAGAGTTTGATCCCTCTTTAGGATACTGGTATCTAGGCAACACTCAACATAGGGGATGTTGAAGTCAAACACAATTTCAAACTCTAACACTTTTTTCATATTTATTCCATTCATTCATCATTTTATTTCAATATTAGCTTTCAATGAAGAAGAAAGTATATTGTGGCTTCCATAACAAATCACACATCATAAAGCACATACCTAAGACTAACTCGCAATAATGCACAAACACTAATTTTCATAGAGTTTAAAATCATTACAAAATGGTATCAAATCCTGATGACACTAATGAACTCTTCAACTATCTAATTCTAACAACCTTATATAAAAATTGAGTAAACCCCTATTCTTGATTAAAAAAATCCATAGAGCTTCATAGTACATTTTATAGTTCTATTTGTGTCTTACACCGTCATATTTTTAAGTAATGATTTATCTTAGTTATTTCCCTTTTTATCATCTTTATAAATATAGAAAATAAAAAATTAGTGAATGCTTAATTTATGCATATATTTTACATACTTATTTATCTGAGGGCATTTTATCTAGTTAGGATTATTTCCATATTTTTTATAAAAACATATAGTAAAATTAAACACATTATCCTATGCTCTCAAGCTTTGCATTCATGTAAAAATTTGCATTTACCCTAAATTATTGCCTCATGTGGGATACTAAATTAGGGGTAATCAAGTTATATAAACCTTATTACGATGACTTAATGTGATTACGGTCTCAATTCTACCTAGTTGAATACACATTCAATAAATTACTTGATTGGTTGGATAAGGAACTCAATTAAGGCTTGTTGAGACTTTGTAAATATAATTACAATAACCTAATGTTATTTGAAACTAAAATTTACATAATTTATTGCCTCTTTCAACAAATCATTCAATTTATAGATGGGTGACTATATTTGAGCCCCCTAAACCTAATTGTAACATATTTTTGGCTCATTTTACCTAATCAAGTGTTACATTAAACTAATCACTTGAATGGTTAGATGAGGCACTCAATTTAGAGTAATCAAGACCCATTAAATATAATTACCATTATTAAATATGATTATAATATTAAATTTTATTAATTGAGTGTCTCATTTAGTTAATAACTCCAATAGTTTGAAGGGATAATGAATTTGGGGTAATCGATCCCCCGTAAGCCTAATTGCAACATCCTAATGTGATTTAGGAATCATTATATCCTAATTGAATTCTTTAATAGATAAATCACTTGATTTATTAAATGGGGTACTCAATTATGAAAAATAAATTCCATTAAAATTAATTAATCAATGTTGTATGTGAAAATACAAGATTTCAAAATTGAGATTGATATCTCTCAAAATATTTTAAACAAATTTCTTTATGATATTAATAAATTTAAATATACATGTATTTTAAATATACAAGATAAATATATAATATTTAATTTATATATTTAAATATATAATATAATACAAATTGAATCTAATCCCATGGCATTTGCAAACCATCTTATACTCGATGTAGGAATTAGTTTTTATAGTAAACCTTACCTTGAATTTTTTGGTATCAAGGAAATGTGTGACATGGCATATGGGTTGACATGTAAGGAATGTTAGTGAGATGAATGTGAATATATTTTTTTAGTTATGGAATGTATGTGTTTCATTTAGGTATTTTTTGGGGTTTGAGTGTGTTTCACTTGGGGATTTTGAAGGGTTTTTTTTGTGGGTCTTTCAATTTATTTTTTCCACAAGTTTACATTTTATAAATTATACTAATTTAAAAAGTTTATTTAATTTCCCCTAAATTAATTTATCTAATTTATTTTTTCCTTAAATTTCTAAATTGGATTTCATTTTCCAAAGTTTCTCTGAATTTCTATTTTTGCTCAATAATGATATTTAATTTTTTTTATCTAATGTCTCCTAATTTTTCACATTTTTGTAAATTTAAATATGCATTAAAATCCACCCAATTTCTATTTTTTATAATTTTTCAAAAACCTTAAGTCTAATATTATTTTAAATTTATATATTTAAATGTTTTCAACTTATATTTTATAAAACGTAATTCTTGTCCCTCTACTTCTGACAGTGTTGATGATGTCTTCTTATTTTTTCCCTCCATGCTCAAAGTTGTTCCTCCTCTCTAAATTCATTTCAACCATTCTTCTATTGAAAGGGTTTCATCAATATATTCCTCTTATTCACTACTATTATTATTTTTCCTAAAAAATATCTCAGAATCATTGGGTCTTGAACCCCTCTTGAAATAACATTATAAAATACTCAAACCCCCTCGTATTTTTATTACTTACTTCCATAGCTTTATTTTAATTATATATACCTTTTCAAACACATAACCTCACCAAAATCATAACAGAGATTTTGATGACTCTTTTTAACTAAATTAAATTTATAAGAAATATATGGTTTTAGGAATGCTACAATATAATGTTGTGTTAGATAGGATGCATATAACTATCATGAAATGTGTTAGGAGCATGAAATTGATTTTAGGGTTGTCCTTATAGTTTTATGTGGATGTTATAGATATAATGGTGTAATTAATAAACAAAAGACCTTCTACTATTTTGAATGATGGCATATGAAAGGAGGAATGGAATAATAAGAAGGTAAACTAATTTTTTCTAAAGGTATTTGGTGTGAATCATTTGATAAATAGAATAAGACTAAATTAGAGGCTATGTATATGAAACACACTTTAATTAGATATGATACTAATTACTTTGGATTCTAGTTATGGAATTCAAATGATAAGGAAATCATCAGGAGTAAAGATGTGATATCCAATGAAAAATTCATGTACATGGATTGGTTGTAGGAGAGAAAGTAAGAGAAATCTAAGGAGTACATAGTGTTGAATAAGATTACAAAACAATATGTCCTAAAGGTACCAATACAATTTTTGTAATAGGAAACTCAAAATCATGTTGTGAGAAGATAGACTAGAGTAAGTAGAGCACCTAAATGGTTTTATACTTATTTGAATTATTTATTACTTATTGATGGTAGTGAGTCAGAGAGCTGTGAAGAGGTAGTGAAGGTTGATGCCAAAGAGAAGTGAGAGCAAACTATGGATGACTATGACATTATCATAATGAACCAGAGATGGAATTTAGTGAAGTTTCTAAAGGGTAAGAAGTCTTTACAAAATAAATGGGTGTATAAGATGAATGAGAAGGATGCAAATAAAAATATGTACAAGGCCAGAATGGTGGTGAAAGGGTTTTCACAAAAGAAAGGTATAGATTTTGATGAAATATTATTTTTAGTTGTTAAGATGCCTTTAATTAGAATTGTATTAAATTTAGTTGCAGTATAATATATGCACTCAAAAAAATTAGATTTTAAGACTTATTTCCTTTATGTATATTTAGAAGAATTTATTTACATGGAGCAGCAACAAGGTTGCTAATCCATTGGTAAGGATAATTTGGTGTGAAAATGAAGAAGAGTTTATATGCCCTACAACAAGCTCCAAGTCAATGATATAATAAGTTTGACATGTTTATGTTGGAACATGATTATTCTATATGTCATTCTAACCATTTTATATAATTCAAATGTTTTAAAAATGGCATTTAAATTAGCTTGTTTTTGTATGTAGATGATATGCTTATCATTGGTTCTAATATGTAGGATATTAATGTACTTAATAGACAATTAAGTGATTAGTTTTCTATGAAGGATCTAGGTGCTACTAAATAGATCCTTGGTATGAGAATAACCATAAATAGTAAGAATCAAAATATGACATTATCAACACATCAATAATGTGTTGTAAAGGTTTACATTAAATATGCTAAGTTGATTGGGACACCTTTGTCAAGCATTTCAAACTCACAAAGGAACAATGTACAAAGACATAAAAAGAAAAAAATTTCATGTCCAATATACCCTAATCATTAGTAGTTGGTAGTTTGATGTATGTAATGGTGTGTATAAGGCTAGACATCACACATGTAGTGGGATTAGTGAGTAGGTTCATGAGTGATCTAATAAAGGAACACCAAAAGGCATTTAAATAGATCTACCTAAGATGGACTAAAAATATAGTGTTGTGTTATGGTTGATTGGATGTGATACTATGAGGGCATGTTGATTAATACATGGTAGGTGATGTGAATGGTAGAAGGATAACTATAGGTTATGTATTCATAATAGGTGGTACATCAATCAATTAGATATCACATCTACAAAAGGTTGTGGTAATTTTGACCACAGACGCTGAGTATGTTACAATCATAAAAATGAAAAAGGAAATGATATGGTTGTAAATGTTGATGGAAGAGTTTGGACACCAATAAGGAGAAGGTGTATTGTAAAGTGATATTCAGAGTTCCATATATCTATCGAATAACTCAATGTTTCAATGTAGGAAAAAAACCATATCTAATTTTAGTATCACTTCATTCAGGAAGTATTGGAGGAGGAACAACTCAATGTAGAGAAGATAACTACGAGTGAAAATATTATGAATATGATGACAAAGTTGGTTACAAGAGTGAAGTTGAATTTTTATTCAAATTTAGTTGGTCTTCATAGATGAAGAAGATTAGAAGGAAGAATTTGTTGAATGTGTTTAGTAAGAATATACATTTTTGTATATTGACATCAAGTGGGAGAATTGGTGGGTGTGAAGTTACTATTCATAGTCACTATCAAAAATCACTATTCATGGTGATGAGGTGAAAATCACTATTCATGGTTATGAGGTGCTAAACACTATTCATGGTGATGAGGTGGAAATCACTATTCATTATGATGGGGTGGAAGTTACTATTCACTATGGTGAGGTGGTAGATACAATTCATGTTTAGGTGACATGTGTGATGTAGTACTCCACTAAGGCACATGGGATTTTTTTAATTAGTTGAGTGGAGGATGAAGTGTTGAAAACATGTTTAATATTTTCATGTAATTTATATATATAATTCTATTTGATGTAGGTGGCCACTTGCCTGATATTTTGGCTCATGATTTTAGCCCTAATTTTATCCTATGGTTATAGTCCATAGTTTTAGCCCATGATTTTGGTATGTGGTTATCTTATTGTTATACCTATATATTATATGAATTCAAAGAGAATTTAAAGACTTGTGGATTATTTTTTTCATGTTTGGTTGAGATTTTGATTGTAAGCTTGGTGTTATCTTACATAGGTACAATGAAGACATGCGGCTGAGAAATTAGATAGAGGTGTGATAGGGTGTTATCACTATTTGTTTTCCTTGTTATTTATACAAGTAAAAGGATGATAAATTTATTTATGGACATAGCCCATTAGGTGAACCACATTTTATTTTATGTTGCATGGTTTGCCTTAATTTATGCAAGTTGATTATTTTTAATTCATAGTTTTGCTTATTGTAATTTTAAAGATATATTTTCACATTGAATTTATCCTAATAGTTTCTATCAGATAAACTACCTAAAAAAATATTCTATTATTTTAGATGATAAATCAAGGTAGAAATTGAATCATGATGGCATTCATAGTTAAAAAATTATATAGACCGATAAGAAGTAATTGGTAATTAACCTTATTCTGATGTATAAAATGAGCAACAATCAAATAATCATAGGATATTATGTAATATAAATGATATAGGAAATTATATTAGTAAAATTTCTTCTCTAATATGGGTAAACATTCATATTTTTTTGGTGATTCAAGTTAATTTTGGGAAGATCATATTGATTATTTAAAAATAATCTATGCAACCATTGGCATTAATAATGAAAAGGTTTATGTCAATATTTTTTTATCAGGCTTTAGAAGGTAATTCCTAACAAGATTTTATTACCTTTCCACTTAGATTCGTTAAATAATGGAAATATATAGAATATTGAATTTAAATACATCATGGAAAATCTAAATAATACTTAGAATTTGTTAATGAATTAGCCAACATTTCTATAAATCCAAATGAGATAATTTATCGTTATGCAACAAAATTTACTAGACTTGAAAAAAATCCCTCCTAATGTTAGACATCTAATTTTTTTTATCATGGATGTATTTTTTAGTGTATTAATTCATAAATATAAAATGGATTTAGAAGATAAATACATTACATAATATGAGGATATTATTAATTTTTGTATCAAATATGAAAATAAGATTAAATTTATTATATTTAAATATAGATCTTATACTGGTTTAACATCTAATAATTCAAAAAAAAATAAAGGCCATTCAAAACCTTGGAAATGAGTTGGTCACTATTAAAAAACAACTAAATGATCAACCCATTACTTAATTAAATATTTTAAATACTTAAAATAGTAATTTTGAAAGTAAAACACAATATTGTCATTTTTGTGAAACTATCATGATCCTGGCACTTGTGTTGTTGTAAAATTTAAGAAATTTATCAAGGGAAAGCATAATATTTATATTTAATTAAAAAAAACATAAATATTTGTATTTTTTAGGAGCCTTTGGGAAAAATTGAGATTACTAATGCTTAAATGCATACTAGATAATACAAAAATATTACGATACTTACCATAACCATAATTTGAATACATGTTCAAACACAAAAAAAGTTATTGATAATCATCCATCTTATTCAAAACCTTCTTCATAAGATAAAAATAATTTTGTCCTTCAAATAAATACTATTGTACGTAATCCTATTGGGAATACACAATAAGAAAGTCATTTTCCAAATGGATTAAATAATTCTCAATATCAACCAATTTATAGGTCAAAATTTTATCCTCAAATTAACAATAATATTCTTTATAATATTATTAATGGTTTAATTAATATTAAGGCTAGTTTTTATTCACTTCAACAAATTTGTTTACCAAGTCAACTTGAAAAGGTTAATGAGGTTTTCATGAATCTATACCCTAATTTCTTTCAAGATTATAGGAATAAATCTTTCAATATAATGATTCACCTAGTTAAATCATGCCATTCCAGGTGATAATTAGAATTGTTAACAAGTTATTAATAATTGTATTAATGACACATATGATTCAAATAATATAATGCCAAATTTTATTTTTGATTAGTTATGAGTTCAATATGAATGAGATAATCATGAAATTTGTAGTTTTGACTCAATTTAATTGAAAAAATTGTAGAAAAATTCTTGATATAGTCATTAAAATTATTTAAGTTGAAAGGATTAGATGTGTTTACAATATCCAAGCTTTTGATATTATTTATAATTATTCAATGTTATTAGGTAGTGATTTTTCTAAAGCTACTAGTGATGTTTATGGAAAAGACACCACGTAGGTTTCCATAGGAAATAAAATAGATTTTATGCAGAGACAAGGATGCAATGGTACACCTATTAAACCTATTTTGAATAATATTTACTTCATTAAATCTAGTATTGGAACACATGAAATTTTAAACTTAGATGAACAAGATCAGCAATATGAAATAATTATCCCACGAGAAAAAATTTGGTCTTTATATTTTGATGGAGCTTTTTCTCAACATGGTAAAAAAGTTGGTGTTGCTATTATCTATATTGTATGTAATATACATGTATGTTTATGAATTATCCTTTTTAAAACATGTATAATACATCTAAATTTGTAGATTTATTCCTTGGTCTAAAAAAACCATTGCATTAAATATCAAACAATTAAAAGTGTTAGGTGACTATGCATTGGTTATAAGATAAGTCCAGAAAAAATATAAGACTAATCATTGACATTTACATAAGTATATATAGAAATCCTAGTCACTAATAAAAACATTCAAATCATTTAACCTTTCACATGTTATTAGGGAATATAATATACATAGAAATAAGTTACTTGTGTATGCTTAAAATCCCACTTTAAGTGACATATAACCCGCTGCTGATTATAGTTTTACTAAATTTTTCAAGCGAAAAATACTTGATTTCAAAGATAGCTGGCATTTTTTTAAATTATTATGAACACATTAATAATTTATTTCAAGAAGTTAGTTTTACATAATGACTATATGTTAAGCTTTAGTGAGTATTTTTATCTTATTAATAATACACTTTTTATTGGATTGTTAATTCTCGATACAATGTTTAATCCTCACAATCAACAAAAAATCTAAAAAATTGAAGAATTATCAAGACGAGTCATGAGAGAAACTGCTTTGATTAATTTGGGAACTGAATAACATTATAAGTTCATTTATTTAGGTTTTTACTACACAATCTAATACAAGGTAAAATTTATCGAGTTATTTAAAAAGTTCCATGATGTTTTTTATTGGTCCTATGATAATTCAATATGGTATACCAACAAATTATGTATAAAACATGTTACACTAAAATTTCATCAAAGAAGCCATTTGTTGGAAGACACCATACATAAAGAGCTTGATAAAATACTAGATGGTGATGTCATTTATCCATTTAGATATTTTGATTGGGTAGCTAACCTTGTTCTAGTTTGCTGAAATAATGGTGATATTTATTTGTTTATAATTTAGAGGTTTAAATCATGCTAGTGTTAAGGATAATTTTCTTTTACCAAACATAGATCAAATCTTAAAATAGATACATAACTATGAAATGATGTTTTTAATAAATGGATTTTGAGATTACAACCAAATATTTTTCATTTCACTAGATGTATTTTTAGCTTACAATCAAATCTTTGTCAATCAAAAATACAACCATAAAACTAATTTCACTACATTTAAAGGTAATTTCACATTCAATTTAATGCCTTTTTATTAAAAAATACAAGTGCAACATTTCAAATGGATATGCACATAGATTCAAATGAATTTATTTTTAATATTATCTATGTTTACTTTGATTATTTGACTATTCATTATAATAAATAAAAAAACATCTATAGTACTTACATGAAATCTTTGTTAGGGTATAAAATATGGCATACATTTAATTCCAAGGAAATAAATGTTAGGTGTGACTAAATGTAAACTTATAGGTCATATTGTATGAAAAGATGAAATTTTTGTAGATCCAAATTATATCAAAGCTATTAAAAATTTACATCCTTCTAAAGACCAATCTTGTCTAAAATCTTTCTTTGGTAAAATGCACTTCATATGTAATGCCATTTCTAATTTTGTAGATAAAGATAAACCACTATATATTTTAATAAAGAAAAATAAATATTATCTATGGGGTCATGGTATGATATATATTTTGATGACATTCAAAATTAAATAGAAAGTGAGCCCATGTACTTTCAAATATATATTTAAATAAACCCTTTATCTTGTACATTAATGCAACTGATAAATATAAAATCATTTTGGTAACTAAATATAATTAGAATCATGAAGAAAGACCCATTGGATATAGGATTCAAGTATTAATAAATGTTGACATCAAGTTTCTATTATTTGAAAATTTTGTCCTTTCATTTTTTTAGCATTAGGTAGATTTCAATATATTTTAATCAAAAAAATGTTGTTGTGTATTCAATCATTCTTATTTTATCTTATTTATTAAAGTAACTCACAATTGATGTAGATTAGTTAAATGAACTGTTATAATTCCCCAATATGATATTGATTTTGAAATTTCTTGAAAAATAAAAGGTAATGAATTAGAAAAACATTTATTTGAAAACACAATCTCTGATATTAATGTTTTATTTATTTTATTTGATGATAATTTAAATGTGAAAACACACTTTTTTAAATTTAATTAGGGGAAATGATTTCGAAACCTGAGCTATGAACCATAAAAATGAGGGTTTTAATTATTGATCCTAAAACAAAGAGATAGTTTTAAAAAATAGTCTCAAAACCAAGAGGGTTTGAAGGATCCCACAATGATGCCAGATCACAACAAGAGGGTTTGATGGGTCTCAAAACTATACCAAATCACAAAAAATGGGTTTGAAGATCCAAAAACCTAAACAGGTTACAACAAGAGGGTTTGAAGGATCCCACAACTTTAGCAAATTAGAAAATAAGAAAACAACTCCTCAACAAAATTAAATATAGTCAATAGTTGTCTTAAAATGGTAAGATTTATGTGAAGCTTCCATTCCAAAACTAACAAAAGGAAATATCCTATGCAATTTAATACAAGCTAAGGAGCTAAGAGGGCCCATGAGAAACCAGACAACCAATAGATAGATAAACCATAGACTACAAAAAATTAACACCTCTACCTAAACCAAAACTAAAAAAATTATCATTCACCAAGTTTATATCTCCATTGAAGTTCCACACCACACCCACTTAGTGAAGCAATAGTTCAAACACACCAATGAGATATCCATATGAATTAAATCAAGGTGTTGGCTTGGCACCTAACAAAGATAACACCATCTTAAACCAATCTAAAATCCCCAAGGTATAATCCAAGAATCATAGGATCCCAAGATTAGGTCTGTAACAGTTTCAATGATAATTATTCAAACATACACACAAGTAAGTTGATATGGATTCCTATAACATCCATATATAAAAATAGAGATTTTATGTAGATTCCTCTAACATTCCTTTAGATATACATGTTTGATAGTTTTGCCCTAAAAATTATATAATAAGTTTTGTATAGGGAAGTAATCTTCAACCCATCATAGCTCACTTTTACCTCTACTTTGGCAATTAACTTAAGACTTTTATGGCCAATAGGTTTTTTGAAAGATAGGCAATAAAAAATAATGTATCCAAGATTTCTATCTTTCCAAATTGGAGAGGGGTAAATTAACATCCATCTAGATAAAAAATAAGATTTCGTAGTATAATACAAAGGTAAAACAAGATCATAGAGGGTGGAAAATAAAAACCAACCTTACAAATGGGGTAGTATCTCCTCATGGTGAAATCAAGCAAAGGATATCCTTGAGATTTCCTCAAAGGAATTCTAGGATTTTTCTAGTCTTTTGTCTTACCCAACACAATCTAAACCTTATATATATGTCACTTAGAGATAGTGAAACTTATGATCTATATTTTAACCCACCTAGAAATATAAGATTTTTCATAAGGTAAGCATAGGGTTAGATTTAGACTTTCCATAGTAATAGGTTTTTTGAAAAATATACCATTAAAAATAATACCTCTACTATTCCTCCCTTTCCGAATAGTAGAAGGAAATATCCTAATAATAATCAAACTATGTGAAATAATCTCCCTTATGATGATAACAAAATAAAACAAGAGCATAAAAGGTATACATTAAAAACCAAACTTACACATGTTATGAACCCATGATATCTCTTCTCTTTACTTTGTTACTATAATAGTTTCTATGGATGCATATTCTTCGTAAGTCATCCCGTGAGTATTTTTTTTAATCCCAAATTCATGGGAAGTAGAAGTTTTTTAGATTATAATTGGTATATAAGTAAGTGTTGAGGAAAATGAAGGCATCCATGAAATTATTGTATTGAGCTTACTCAAAGGAGGTTTCCCCCTCAAAGTGTCCTGTGATCAATTCAATATTTTTAAGTGTTCTATCAGATTTAATTCATGCTACTAATTCTTGTTATTCTGTTCATTTTTATTAATTGTTATAGGAGGATCCTCTCATCTAGTATCAAATCACTTTCTAGGGTAATTTTTTTCTTCAAAAAATGTTAAATATATTCTACTACATACTTCATTTGAGTAATTTGTCAAAAAATATTAACTTTTTTTTGCTACAAAATTTAATTCAATAATTATTTATAATCTATTTCAGATAAAAAACTTGACTACATAACTATGGGAAGTGCTTGGATGAAATCCCTAAAACTCATAATGAGGAGTACTATATGCATCCCAAAGTAGCTAACCCATTGAGAGGACCTACAGGTGAAATGGGTAATGGCCTCTTCCCAATTGAGTAGTTCCCATCCGTGAGGAAAACCAAGAGTTTTTGCACAGAGGTAAATCTATGGCTAGAAATTTTTTGGATATTGGTAATAGTTTAGATGGAATTGGTTTCCAAAGTGATATTTTTAAAAGCCTTAGGCAACAATTGAAACTTGGGGCCCATTTCTATCAGTTTTAAAATATTTCTAGTAGTCTCAAGAAAATCGATTGGTATATTATGTGCAAACTATTAGAGGACTTACAAATAGATATTTGATAGAAACCAAAATCCAAAAACTATATATAGAGTATTAAAAAACTCTCAGAGGACTTACCTCTAGATAGAAAATAGAAATGAGAAATTAGAAAAAAAAAAACATTCTTTTGAAAAATCTCTCCATCTATAGCCCCGTTGATCCTCAAAGTTTATCCAAACACCTAAAACTTATTTCCTTGTATTTTATTCTTTGAGGTCCCATATCCCAATTCCAATCCTCATTCCTATAAATCTAAATTTTCCCTTTTTTTGGGTTTTACCATAACTTCTTCTATTTTTGTATGTTTACCTCAAAATGATTCCATAGTGTTCGTCATCTCTTTTTACTCCTTTGTCCCTCTTTGAAAATTTTTCTATTTTTTCATTTTCACTCCTAAAATTTCCCTCACCTTCATCAATCATACTTCCAATATGAAAAAATTTATTAAAATCCCCTTTACCCATTCCATTTTCACCACAATTCAAAACATTTCTTACAAAACATGTCTTAAATCTAGTTTTCCTATCCATTGCAAAAAAAATGATAGTCAGGTCATGGTAGCAACCCAAACATGAGAAAAATTTGAACTAGGAATTTTAATAAGAAGAGGAGATTAATAAGGTGTTAGTGAATGAAACCAAATAAAAAACACACTAAACTAACATCTTCATGCTTAGTTACTAGGGTGAGCTTAGTAACAAAAACAAATGACAAACACAACTAAATATTAAGGAAAAATAACAAAAATTCCTTCACCCTCCTTGGATGCTCCAAATGCCTTTGTAGTAGTGGCTTTCTTTTATTTGTGCTCATGAATTTATTAGCAATAGAATCTTGACTACCTCCATCTCTCCTTGGTACCTTTGGCTTGTGGCTTGGCTTATCTTGGAATCAATTTGACATGGTAACACGGGTTGTATGAAAATTTCTAATCAATATTTCATTATAAATTTGCATAATCATGTGTTTGAATATATTTGAGAATAATAAATTTACACCAAAATAACTTATAAGTGATGTGGTAAGGCCTCCTATTTATAGATTTTTGAGATTGTTCAAAATCAACCTGAATCGTCCATCTCAAGATTGAGATGTGTGGCTAAGGATTAATCCAATTTTGTAATTAAAATTTATAAATAGGATCATCAATATTTGGGATATAGGAGTAATTAAGAGGCATGTAGGGCTTTGATGAGGCATTGGAGGCATGAATCCTGATATTTGTGGTATTTATGGCCTAGGGATGAATTCCCAAGAAATGAGGTCACATGATGATGAATATATTAAATGTTAATTTCCAAAATAAATTATTCAACAAATTTCCATGGAATTCTTGATTAGGCTCTAATTTGGTTTAATTATCTCTTAATCATCTTTAAACACTTTATGTACACATTACTCAATTTGATCAGAATGCCTTGTTATTGGTAAAAAATTTGATTGGATTGGAATTGAAAGGGAATCTTAGATGTGTTGGATCTATTATCCCATTTAGGATATTATCAATAGCAAATAACAAAGGCACTTGTTTTTTGTAAGAGATTTGATAAGAAAAAGTAATGTAGAGCACCCGAGTGTAAAATTAGTATTTTAACTCGAATGATTTGATCAAAATTAGCTGGCCTATAAATTCCATTGTCCCATTTAGGTATACCCTATCCAAAATTGGCATTTGAATATGTTAGTTTCAAATTATTTAGCACATTTTAGAGTTTTTAGGCTAAATTATGCATTTTGGGTCGAAATTGGCCAAAAGTCTGATTGGAGGTCATTAGTGGCCAAAATTAGGTGTCTACACAAAAAACATGGATGTGTTGGATCTATTATCCCATTTAGGATATTATCAATAGAAAATAACAAAAGCACTTATCTTGTGCAAGATATTTGATAGGAAAGAAAAATCTAGAGCACCTAATTGCAAAATTTGAATTTTGACTTGAAATGATTTGATCAAAGTTAGTTCACCCATTAATTACATTACCCCATTTAGGGATACCCTAGCCAATATTAACATTTGAATATGTCATTTTCTCATCATTTAGCATATTTTAGTGTTTTTAGGCCAAATTGTGCATTTTGGGTAGAAATTGGCCAAAATCCTGATTAGAGGTCATTGGTGTCTAAAATTAGGTGTCTATAGTTTGCCCCTATTTGGGAAGGCATTACAAGCTATAAGCATAGTAACATATTTTAAAATAATGAGAGATGACCTGTATGTCAAAAAGAAGATGATGGTTGAAGAACAGAGCTCCAAATGGTTTTGGGAAACCTATGATGATGCCCCCTCTAGGGAGTGGTCATCACATTTATTGATGGGTAGTCCCTTGAAAAGAAATAATAAAAAGGTAGAATTAACCCATGGTTGAGATTAATCCAAATAAGAAAATGCTTTGATGCATTGATGTCAAAAAAGATACTAATTTACCCAAAGGTGGTTATAATAAAGATTACAAGTTGAAATAATGATTTGCCCATAGGCGGTTATAATCATTAAGTGGACCTAGATTGGATAAAGATGATTGTGCCCTACTTTGGGCTGATTAGCAAGCATAACTCAATGATATAACTTGGAATACAAATTAAAGATGAGTGGGCACAAAGTGATGAAAGATATGGATGGAGGAATAAGATTTATCAGTGTGAATGATTTAGTTATACTTGCCAATGAGGAGATGTTCATCCTTATTACCAATGATACAACTAAAATGTTCAATGGGTTGATTTGATAAAGGGTATGATGGAAGGATTTGCTAATGTGCCAAGGAGAAACTTCTATGGCTCCATTGACTGTAGACCTTTTTAAAGCTAATTTTTGCTATAACATGTGATGATAGACATCATCATAGAACACCATGAATCCTTATCCAAAAATATGCATAAGGACTTGACTCCAAATCCAATAAACACTTGAAAATAATGCAACAATGATAATAACCATGATGAATGTTGGCGTATGAATATGGATGGACTCAAGAATAATGTTCTCAAGGAATCACCCATGAGTGCATATAAACTAAATCGAGGTAACAATATTGAAAGAAAATAAATAGGCAAGAAAATAAACAAATAGAAAAAAAAACAAACAAATAAATAACCTAAAATAAACAAACAAATAGAAAGCTTGAAAATAAATGCAAAAGAAAGCATCCTAACAATGGCAATGCCCCAGTAAAAAAGATCGAGGATAACTCACTAGGCTTAGACAGCACAAATATTTTAGGATTTTTGAAATATACTGAATGTTTTTGTCATTTTGAGGTATCTTAACTCATTAGACAATGATAAGATACCTGTTTACAAAATGGTGAGAGCATTTGGCTTAGGTTGCTTGTGAAATGATGAAAGCGTATGGAAAGCGGGACTGAGGTGACCTTAACATGAATTGAGCATGATCCACATAGTCCTAAAATGACCTCAAGTCATAGTAATTCCATCCACACAAAAGGTACGACAAAACCAACTAGGTCCCAACAAGTTCTCAAATCCAAAAAATAGCCAGTAAAATGAAAATAGTAATGGTCAGGTGATGCAACAATGCATGATAAACAAGTGTTGTCCCTAGTTTTCACATAGGTAGTTATAACTAGGATACAATGACATAGGTAAATGATACTAATTTACCTATAGGTGGTTATAATTAGTAGAAAGAGTGGTGAGACACTGAGTTTCCCATAGGTGGTTATAATCAAGCTCACATAAAAAAATATGGATATAGGATGAAAGATATCTTGCCAGATTAACTATCACACTAATTTCATAGACTATCATTATAAACATAGATTGGATTGATTTTTGAAACTTGATTAGAATCCGCTCACAAAAAGTGTAGGAAGAACCAAATAAACCAAGATCAAAATAAGATTTGGGTAGGATGACTGAATATAGGCTTTAGTCTAGATAAGAATGAAATGCTAGGATGGATAAAATGTTAAGAGGGTTTACCCTAAAGTGAAGGGGTGAATGGAAAGATCTGTGACAATGGAAAATAGGCATATGTAACAATTGCAATGGCATGGGCATCTGAAATGGTATGGTACATGTTTTTATCTTGGGTGTGGCTTTTGATTTTGTTGTTCTTGCTAATGGGGGTACACATCCTAATTAAAAAATGATACAAAAATAATACTTGATCATGTTAATTGTTATCCCACACCTCATCTGAATAGTTAATCAATAAATAGATGCCTATTTAGTTATCAAGAATGATTTTGTGATCTTTGTTGGTCTTTGATTTTGATTCCTTCAAACATTGAGACAAGGTATCTTTGTAGCCTCTGCAAATAAAAGTATATCCATGGATGGTAGGTTTGATTGTGAAATGGAATGGTTGATGATAATGGAATGTGAAATGGTTGGGAAATAAATGAAGATTAGGATGTTCAGTCACACGTAATGTTACTGATGTTGGATTTAACACAATTTTGGTTATGGCAGGGATGAAGACCACTAAATATTCTCTCAATAGGATCACCATATTTTTTTGTTGTTTGATCTTGAGAGTAGCTACCATCTGATTAAGCTATAGATAAGAAGCTATTTTGTTTTTATCTTTGATATTATCTTAAGTAAATAGTGAAGAACTAATGTGCTCAGCTATTGGTGACTCAAAGAGGGTTTCACCAATAAATTTGTCTTGATTGTCTCATAGCACCTTCGAGAACGTTTCACTAATGAACATTGTCTTTTGACTTTGATTTCATTCTAGAACTTCTAAAACATTTCCACTAGAATATGTTGAGTTCTAATTTTTATTATCCCCCAACACCTTCGAAAAGGTTTCACTAGGACAATGCTCTTCTGCTACAGGGATTTGGTCTTGGCCTCCTTGCCCTTCTTCAACTACTATGTTGCCATTGATGTAGTTCAATAAAGTGTGATTATATCAATTCCAATTGACACCTATGGGAGATGGAATGCCAATGATATGTCTATTTTGGTTGACGGTAATGGCCTATGGAATGGTAATGAAATGGGGAGAGGCTGCACAATCCTCATAAAAGATACTATGATAACTTATGTCAAAGCTGAAGTACTCATCCTTAAAAACTATAAAAGGATAAAAAATGTATTAAAATTGATCTATAAGGCATGAGTAACCAATTTTGTAATATTCATGAACATATTTTATATTTAAATTTGATTCTAAATTAAGGGACTTTGAATATGATGTTGAGACTGATGTTGATTCAAATTTTGATGGTAAATACAATGTCAATTCAAGAATAGAACTTGAATCTAATCTAATTCTTCATCTGATGGGTACTCTGCTACAATGATGTCTTTTTGGATATTTGGTTTTGGACAAGTGACAACCTATGATGGCATAATGGGCTCCACAAGAACTAGTTTGGAAAAGTGTGACTCTTCTAGGTGGGAAAAAGGTCAAGAAACAACTCCTCAAATCCTGGCTTGTCAATATGAGGTTCTTGAAAAATAAGCACATGGTCAAGGTAATGATTTGCCTAAATGTATTTATAATAATTAAGAAGTCACAGGTCTAGGTCAAAGTGTTCTAAACAAGGTCTAAAATAGGAAAGGGAAAAGTTGAGTTGTTATGTCTTTTGTCCAAATGTAGAGTCAAAAGCTAGGCTCAAACAAACAAGCATATGCTAGGACTTTTGGCCAAATGGCATCAAAATCTAGACTTGAAACAAAGGTCGATGTGATTTGATTTAATCTAACAAGTTTGGAAATAACTTTGACATAAATCTGGCACATGGAATCAAACATAAACATGATCAATTGGCATAAGGCATAAGACAAAAGATTCTATGAAGAAAGACTATGTTTTCCCAAATAAAGGCATAAACAATGATAAGGATAGGTACTAAACAAATAAACCATCAAAAATTTTCAAAATTGGGTAATTGATTAGCTAAAGTTATGCAACCCAAAAGAGAAAGATCTATGTATCAGCCCCATGAATTAAGACCTAAAAAAAATCAATCAATGTTTGAATCCAAACTTAACTAGGCTAATTAAAAACTCAAAGGTGAAAACTAGGATTTGACCAAACAAGGTAGACAAGATCAAATAACATGACGACACATGACAACTATCTAGATGGTATAAATGACATGGTTTTAAAAATGCTTTTGATAAAATGGTAAACAAGTCTTGAAATAGATTGAGTAGCCTAATGGTGTAAGCATACTCAAATAATGTGGTCAATTTTATGTTTTAAATACTCAAAAGGATCAGAATGTTTTGACATGATTTGGGTAGCATAACGCTACCCTCCACAACTCAAATGACACAAACATAAATAAGTTTAGCAAAAATTTCAAGGCACAAGTGTGGTGTAAAATGGACAGCATAATGCCTCTTTAGATAAAAGATTGACATATAGACAAATTAGTTTTGACATGGATTTATAAACAAACAAACAAGTTTTAGTCTAAAAACATACCAAATGAGAAAATGATCCAAAAATACACTAAGTATAATCATCCAAATCCTAGCAAGGGTATGTCAATGTGGGGTTGACTAAACTAGTAAGCTTTTGAATGTTTCTAGGGGAATCAATTACATAATGACTTTCATGTCAAATAATGCAAAAGATAAGCACAAAAATTAGGTGACTATGGCATTGGATAATTACAAAAAGTTCCAATCCTTTTTACAACAACTACATCTTGTTGTTCACTCAGTGTAGTGTGATGTCCAAATGTAGATATGTCCCATGTGTAACTCAAAAGGAGTAAGTGAAGTTAATGCCAGGAGATGAAACCCTAGATCAAAGCTTCCTTAAATAAATCATGGGAGGTAATGATTTCCCCCTCACAATCCAAGATGCAATGAAAAGAAAGACATAAAAAGAAAGACTTCAGAATCATTTTCAAGGTTACCCAAACTTTGATAAGTTTTTGGGGAGTGCTTTAGATGACATTCTTTTTAAGCCTTGGGCTAGGCTATTTGTAATAGGAATGGTGTTTTTGATTCCAAGGGTTCCTTAAAGGGGATAAATAGAAGAGCATACACATGGCATTCCTCTTTTTTCCCAAAAAAACCTAACTTAAAAAACTAAATAAATACAAAAAACTTAGAAAGGTGAGTTCATTTTTAAGTCTAAATGGAAAATGAGGTGGTGCTCATTTGACCCCTTCGTCTTAGTTGTAACTTTGAAAACTAATGCTAAATATACTTACTTAAGCACCTTAAATGTTACTTTAAGCACCAAAATAATGTTCCTAATTCATTTTTAATCATGCAAAAGGTGATCTCAACATGTTTTTAGCCAATGTCAAGCTTGGTCCTGCAACACAAATGTTAGCATGTCCTTTAGCCTTGAATCTATTTTGGGTTTGAAACAATTAACGTAAAAAAAAGAGCTCTCGAGTTTGGGTTTTTAAGAAAAACATAGTGACCAACGTCAATTATACTAACTGATGATGATTAAACTTACTAACTGATGATGGTTATCTAAATGACAATAATTATACCAAAGTGACCGATGATAGCTATGCCAATTGATGACAGTTACTATGTAAACCTGTGATAAAGAAAAATAACAAAACAAAGTTAGAAAATCAAATTGAAAGAGTTCTAATGATCCAAATGAATATTTTAAAGTTGCATAATGATCTTCTTCATGTGTGGGATGCATCTCATCCCACTAGGTGTGCCCTTATGTGAACTAAAAATTTGACTAAGAAGAGGATATTAGTATGGTGTTAGTGAATCAAAGCGAATTAAAAAAACACTAAACTAACATCTTCATGCCTAGTTACTAGGGTGAGATTAGTAACAAAAACAAATGACAAACACAAATCAAAAATAAGGAAAAACCACAAGAATTCCTTCACCTTCCTTGGATGCTCCAAATGCCTTTGTAGTAGTGGCTTGTTTGGATTTGTACTCATGAAGTCCTTAGTAATGGAAGCTTGGCCACCTCCATCTCTCCTTGGCACCTTTGGCTTATGGCTTGTCTTGGAATCAATTTGGAATGGTAACACTAGTTATATGAAGCTTTGTAATCAATTCTGCATTAAAACTTTTCATAATCATGTATTTGAAGATATTTGAGTATAACAACTTTGCACCAAAATAGATTAGAAATGATGTGGTAAGGCATCCTACTTATAGATTTTTGTGATTGATAAAAATCAACTTGAACCATCCATCTCAATATTGATATGTGTGGCTAAGGATTAATCCAATTTTGTAATTAAAATTGATAAATAGGATCATCAATATTTGAGATAGAGGAGCAATTAAGAGGCATGTAGGGATTTGATGAGGTATGGGAGGCATGAATCCTGATATTTGTGCTATTTATGGCCTAGGGATGTATTCCCAAGAAATTAGGTCACTTGATGATGAAGATATTCAATATTAATTTCCAAAACAAATTATTTAACAAGTTTCCATGGAATTCTTGATTAGGCTCTAATTTAGTTTAATTAGCTCTTAAGTATGTTTAAGCACTTTATGCACAAATTACTCAATTTGATTAAAATGCCTTGTTATTGGTCCAAAATTTAACTAGATTGGAATTGAAAGGAAATTTTAGATCTGTTAGATCCATTATCCCATTTAGGATATTATCAATATCGAATAACACAGGCACTTGTCTTGTGCAAGAGATTTGATAAAAAAAGCAATCCAAAGCACTCGAGTGTAAAATTAGCATTTTGACTCAAATGATCTAATCAAAATTAGCTCACCTTTAAACTACATTTCCTCATTTAGGGATACCTTATCCAAAATTGGCGTTTGAATATGTTATTTTCACATCATTTAGTTTTTAGGCCAAATTGTGCATTTTGGGTGGAAATTATCCAAAATTCTAATTGGAGGTCATTGGTGGCCAAAATTAGGTGTCTACACAAAAACATAGAGGATGAAATTGCCACCCTCATGATCCACATCAAATATCTTGATGAAAAAATTCTTGACCTTAGTCTTCAACATACCACCATGAACAACATATGACATCCAAAGTCTTCTTTAGACACTGGGTTTTCTTCTTCTAGTAATTATCATGGGCTAAAGCTTAGTTTTCCTTGATTTAATGGTCGAGATCCAACTAAATGGTTCTATCAAGAATAACAATATTTTAGTCTGCATAATAATTTTGATGCCGATAAGGTCCCACTTGCATCCTTTCACTTGAAACTTGAATCCATTCAATAGTATCATTGGTATACCAAGGCTCATAATGAACCCATATAGACCATTTTTTTCACCCTCATTTTGCAATGGTTTGGCCCTACTTATTTTGATGAATTCACTAGAGCACTCACTAAACATTTACAAAAAAGAATTGTGAGAGAATATAACACATAATTTGAAAATTTGGCCAATCACATAAATGGATTGTTTGATGAATTGTTCAGGATTTACTTTGTCAGTGGACTGAAGGATGTAATTCAATCTGAGGTAAAAAAGTTTCAGCCCAACATGATGATGGAAGCCTTAGGGTTGGATAATTTGGTAGAGGATTAAATCATAACTCAACAATGATTCAAATCCAATTTTTCTCCATTTAAAAATAAAGCTCCATAATGACCTCAAACAATGTTAGCCCCTAGAAACACTCCTATCAATCATTTGACTAAAGCAGAGATACAATCCCATAGAAAAAAAGGACTATGTTATAACTATGATGATAAATTTACTCAAGGACATCAATGTGTTGAGAAAAGGCTCTACTATTGGATGTAGACTCTCCACCTGAAACTAAAAATTGGGAAGATGTTCAAGATACAATAGATGATCTAGAAGATGCTCAGTCAATTGTGGAACCTAATTCTTAGGAAGATCAATTAGAGATCTCTCTCCATGACTTAATGGGATTAACTACCCCATAAACCATGTGGGTCATGGGTTAATTCAAGAATATCCCTCTCACAATACTCATTTATTTGGGTAACACTCATAACTTCATTAACCCTTGTATTGCCAAACAGGCTGATTTTTTATCCATCCTTGCTCCAACTTTGAAGTCATGATTGCTAATGGGGGCACATTACCTTGTAAAGAGAAGTTCCATAATGTGTGTATTCCTATTGGAGAATATAACTTATGCTCCAACATGTTTTATTTTCCCTTAGGTGGATGTTATTTTATTTTATGAGACTAGTGGTTCCACACACTTGGACCCATCTTATGCGATTTTGCTAACTATTGGATGTAGTTTTCAAAGAATGAAAAAACACACACATTGAAAGGCTTAAAACTAGGATATCTTAGCATCATAAGTTCACATCACATGTAAAATATTTTATATTAGATTTCACACGATGTCATTATCCAAATCCATCCAATTGAAATGCAACCAATAATAGTCTCTAATACTCCTTCTGATCTATAAACCATTATGTAGAGGTATGCAGGCGTCTTTGCTGAACTGGTGGGATTTCCACCTTCATGGTTAGAGGACCACCATATTTATCTCCTTCCTAAAATCATTCCTCTCAAAATTAGGGCCTATCACTACCCATTTCAAAAAAATATTGAGATTGAGATGCTAGTTCAAGACTTACTAAAGTATGGCATTATTTGCCCCAGTACCAACCCATATTCTTCCCTAGTTCTCCGTATCCAAAAAAACATAGATCATGGTACCTATGAATTTATTTATATGCATTTAATCACGTCATAATCAAAGATAAGTTCCCATTCCCTTTCATTGATGAGATTTTGGATGAGCTTCATGTCTCTCATTTTTCTTCAATTCAGGGCTTCGCTTTGGATATCACCAAATCCAACTTCATGAGGATGATATCCTAAGATAGCTTTTTTCATGCATGATGGCCACTATGAGTTTATGGTCATGTCCTTTGGCATCACTGATGCTCCTTCAACATTCTAGGCATTGATGAATAAAATATTTTGGCCCTACTTATATAAATTCCTTCTAGTCTTCTTCGATGATATCCTTATCTATAGTAAAACATAGTCTAAGCATCTCCAACATCTGGAGCTTGCACTTCAACTTCTCTTTGACCATTATATTTGTGCAAAATAGTCCAAATGTACTTTTGGCTAAGACAAAGTGGAGTATTTTGGGTATATTTTTTTCAGCCCAAGGGGTTCGGGTAAATCCTAAAAAAATAGCTACCATGACAAATTGGCCTCATCCTTAGACACTCAAGAGCCTCTATGGTTTTTTGAGGCTGACTGGATACCATCATTAGTTTTCCAAGGATTATAGGAAGATTGTATCTCTATTGAAAACTATGTTGAAAAAGGATACTTTTACTTGGATATAAGCTACTAAGTGTGCATTTGAAGAATTGAAACAAGCTATGTGTATTATACCTATTCTAGCTATGCCAAATTTTTCCTAGACCTTCACTATCAAGAGTGATGCTTGTAGTAATAAACTTGGTGTTGTTTTCCTCCAAGAAGGATGCCCCATGACATTTGATAGAAATTAAAATTTTGGTAAGAATTTAGTGCTCTCTACTTATGAGAAGGAAATGATGGCCATTTTTCATGTAGTATAGAAGTGGTGACCATACCTACTGGGGAATAATTTTTGTATCAAAACTAATCACCAGAGTTTGAAATGTTTTATAGAACATGTCTCTGTCCCATCAAAACAAAAATAGGTCAAAAAACTCATGGGTTATGACTATGAGATCACTTACAAGAAGGGTAAGGATAATATTGTGGCTAATGCTCTATCTCACACATTTGCGAACCAATCTTCCCTTTTAGCTATTTTCATGTCTATTTCGAATTGGTTGGAAATTATATAATAGGTGTATGTTACTGACTCCTCATTATCTCAAATTATTCAATATTTGGACACTAACCCTTAGAATATACAACATTATTCTTGGGATGGTGTTTCTCTATGATAAAAAGGTCATCTGGTGCTTCCCTAGAGCACAAATCTTTAACAGACTATATTCTATGAAATCCATGATTCTTCATCTATAAGGCACTTAGGGTTTCTTAACAATTATGAGCAGGCATGATGTAACTTCTTTTGGAAGGGAATGAAAAATGAAATTCAACAAATGGTGGATGAATGTGATACCTACCAGCACAATAAGGGCGAAACAACACTCATCCCTAGGTTGCTCAAACCCTTGCCCATCCCTACTAGGATTTGGATAGATATTTTTATGGATTTCATTAAGAATCTCCTTAAATATAGAAGGAAAATAGAGATCTTGGTTTTGGTTGATCACCTCTCCAAATAGAGTTATTTTTGTATCCTCAGCCATCACTATACTGCCTCCACAGTCACACAAATTTTCCTACACTAGATTTTCCGTCTTCATGACATTTTCTTACCCATTATCTTAGATTGTGATGAAACCTTCACCAACAATTTTTGGATATAAATATTCAATGCACTGGTACCCAATTGAAGATGAGTTTTGGCTATCATCCACAAATAGATCACCAATCTAAAATTGTCAACAAATTATTGGAAACTTTCCTTTGTTGCTTCACCTTAGAACAACAACATCATTGGGAAAAGTGTCTCTCTCTCATTTAATGGTAGTACAATACCTCCTACCACACTTCAATGACTCCATATGAAGTAGTATATGATCAAGAACCACTAGTGCTCCTTCTGTACACCCCTAATAATTTCTCAATTAAAGCAGTTGACATGATTCTCTAAAGCTTGGATTAGATCCTTAGTACCCTATGGGAAAATCTTCATATGGAACAAAATTGAATGAAGCAATAGGTGGATCAACACCATTTTGAGTGTACTTTTCAAGTAGGTGATGTGGTTTTTCATCACCTATAACCCTAAAATCAATCCTCCTTAAAAATCAAAGGGTGTTATAAGTTAGCTCCCAATTTCTATGGGCCCTATAAGGTTATTCAAAATATTGGGTCAATTTCTTATAAGTTAGAGCTCCCACCTTATTCCCAAGTTCATCTAGTATTTCATGTCTCTTGTAAGAAGAAATTTCTTGGCACAAACATCAGAGTGTAGATTATTTTACTAGAACTTGATAATGAAGGATCCATTCTTCTTGATCTGGAGGAAATCCTTGGTAGTTACACATGTCAAATTTTCTCCTACTCCATCACTAAGGTTTTAATTCAGTGACATAGAATGCAACCAGAGGATGCAATATGAGAACCACTATTTTAGATTCAACACCAATTCCCACATCTGAAGATTTTAGGATAAATCATTTTCTTAGAGGGAGGGCATGTTATGAACCTAAGATATCTCTTTTATTTATTTTGTTAGTATAGTAGTTTCTATAGACGCATCTGCCTTATAAGTCATCTCGTGAGAATTTTATTTTATCCCACCTTCATGGGAAGTAGTAGTTTCTTAGATTAGAAATCATATATAAGTAAGTGTTGAGGCCAATGAAGGCATCCACAAAATTATTTTATTGAGCTTGCTCAAAGGAGGTTTCCCCCTCGAAGTGGCCTATGATCAATTAAATGTTTTCAAGTGTTTTGTCAGATTTAATTCATGTTACTAATTCCTGTTATTTTATGCATTTTTATTAATTGTTGCAGGAGGGTCCTCTCAACACATGGAAAACAACATTCATCCAAATGTATATTTAATGGGATATCCTTGAAACTTTTTCTCAAGGAATGTTGCACTTCCATCAATCCATTGTCTTACCCAACTCATTCTAACCCATACGTATCTATGGTTTTGAGGAAACAAAACTTTAGCTCTAGTTTTTTCTTTTAGACCCCATATATAACCTCCAAAATAAAACCACCATTATTTTTTAGAGATTCCTCCAGTTCATATTCTTACACAACATAATCCAAAACTTGTAAATCTTCCACTTAAATTCAATAATTATTCCATTCTAGTTTATTACACTAGAACCCACCCACAATTTCTAATAAAAGTCCACCATTTCATTATAGGAATTATTATAATCTATAGTCTTATTTAACATAGTCTGAAACCAGATATACCACTTAGATTATTCAAATCATCTACTCTAGTTTTTTGTCAAATCCCACACAAAATTTTTAACTTCAATATTTAAGGTATGCCAAACTTCCACTCTAGCTATTTCTAACCTAGTGAGCCTTTACACTCTCAAAAGTCTAGCTAGATCATGGGTCTAGACCATCTTGATTGCTTTCCTCCTCTTCCCACCCAGATCTCAAATTTGAATTGATTCCCTCACTCCTCCCACTCATCTCCATTGAAAATTGATATTCTCTAGAACACACTTTCAAAACATTAAAGTTTTTGATATTAAAATAAAATAAAATAAGAAATGAAATGCAAGTGTGGTATTGTTTAATTTAACTAGATGATTAGTATCATGACCTCATTTATTATTTTTAGAATGAAACGTTCCATGATTTATTGGATAAATTTGAAAGAAGAGATCTTAGGTTATATGACTTAAATTTTGTCTTTCTTATTGTTTTAAAATTTTATATAAATATATATATAATTTCACTATGTTTTTAAAAACATGATTAAACTTTGAAAGTAATTATAAGTTATCATGAAGGTAGTTGTGACATACATTTCACTACAAAAGCTACAACTTATAAAATATTACCTATTCGATATTATTGGCAAACTCTCTATAAAAATGCATTTAACTTAGATCACGTATGGCTTACCAATTATTTATAGGAAGGGAAACTCTACCTATAATGTATTTAAATCTAATTATAGTGGGGAAAAAATTATAAAATGGAGAATATATTTCATTTTTGATGTTCATGTTCCATCTTCAGCTAGTGAAAATACATTTTAATGCTATTGAATATTTTAAAAAGTATCTTGAAGATGTACGTCTTTAAAATAAAGTTACCTATAAAGTTATGTCTTTCATTAAAAACAAGAAATTCTTACGTTTGGAGTATCTTAAGAAATTTATTAAGATAATGGTCCTAAACTTATTCCAAATAAATATTTATAATTACTAGAATGTTATTATAATATATCAAGTCATTTATTTAAATATTACCCTAGAGATAAAGGGTAGTATGAAGAGTCTACTAAAACTTTGATTTTGATTATGAAGAAAATTGTATGTGTTAACAAATGAAGTTGGCATATTAATATATTTGAAGCCCTTTGAAATGATCATATTTTTTGATATGGTTTTTATAATACTACTCTATTAATTGAATTACATGTTATTTCAATAAGACCTAATCTCTAAAATTCTTATAAGAACATTGACGTGATAAAACAAAGATAAAATGATCTCTAAACCCTCGACGAAAAAAAGTCTACAACTTTACAAAAAATTGAAAAGGCTAAGAAAAACATAAAAGAACATTTGACAAGAAAGTATCTAAGAATATGTTAAAGGTTGGTGCTTTAGTTCTATGTTGGGATAGAGCTCATGATGAGCCTGAAAAACATCATAAATTCAACTCTTTATGGTTAGGAACATACAAAATAAATATTATTTTGGGAAGAAATGCTTTTCATTTACAAGATTTTGATGGTAATCAGTTGCATCATATAGTTAATTTACATCATTTCAAACTCTTTCATTCTTGATATTTTCTCTTTCCTTCAAATTTTGTTTTGTTTTTCTTTCCTTGTTTTTGTGCTTGCTTATTATTTTATGTTTTATTTTTTTGTCTGATTTGTGTACTTGGTGAAAACTCAAAATTTTAGGTGAAATTATGAAGTGTTATTCAGGCAGGATAAGTTAGATAATTCTTCATATTAATGTAAATATCTCTTGCATTAAAATTTTAAAAATCTTAATCAGATCATATTATTTTTTTATAAATAAATAATACATGAGTATTTTTGTTTTCAAACACTAATTATATTCAAATTAAATGTTCTAAGGTTCTTGTAATGATATTAATCAAGCCCTCTCTCCCTTTTTATTTATTTCTCATTCTTCATGCCATGCTAGTTGAATAAATAATAAGTTACTACCAAAAAAATCAAAGGTTTTGTACTTAGTTATTTAGGAAACAATTTAATTAAATTTCATTAAAAAGTTTTGAAATTTGTAAATCTAATTAAAACCCACATGCATACATCAAATTGGCCAAAAAGGTCACAATTGTCATCATGAATTTCATTACCCTATTAATTATTTATTTATTTATTTATTTATTTCCATATCTATTTTATTATCATTTGTTGTAAAATAATTCTCAAATTGACATGGGGGGGGGGCATCTTGCTTTAAATTTTTGATTTTCATTTAGTTGTTTTATTGCGATTAATTATAGTATTTAATTATGCTTAAAATATTTGTTTAGATAATGCTTATATTGTGATAATTTTATAGGTACCTAAAACAGTAAAAAAAAATCATTTCAGATTATGATATGTCATGACATAGTGATAGACACTCAAAATGATATAATGAAGCTTTTGTAAGTCACAAATAATAAAAAATATTTACTTTTAATATAATGTTTGATAATGTTTTCCTCAAATATTATTTTGATAATAGTGTTCTCAATCAGTGTTTGTTCACTTCAATTTATATAATAATATTAAATCATCGTTTAAAATTAAATTTGAATAATTATATATTCATCTTCCACCTTTGGTAAATATAAATCTCTATCCTAAAATTCTATTTAGGATATATAACCTAAAGTTATAACCTATACTATCCTAAATACTATTCTAATGTTATATGATTTGAAATTTTCTAGTTACATCTATATGAATAAAGTAAACTTTAATAAAGTTTATAGCATGTACAAGGTACATTTAGACTTAAATTCAAATTCAAGTTAGACATATTATTTGGATAATGGACATTTACATTGCAACCTTGATAATCGTTTGGGTCATACTATGTACATCCATAAGTTAATGATTTTTTTTTTATGTTGATAGATATGAGATAGAGAAAAATAGTTGATGAGTTGGAATGAGATGCTTTAAATATTTAAAACACTACTAAAGCTAAGGAATAAATTAGTATACATATAATTTCTTTTGGAGTTAATGACTTCACGTAGTAACAAAATATTTAATTAAATGCAACATGGGAATTGGGGTCTAAGTTAAAATGGTTATTATTTTTTTCATTTGGCATTACATTTGCCAAGTTTATTATGGAATCCAAATTTTGTTAATCTCTACTTTCGATCAATTAAACACTTATTAATTTTCATTAAAATAATAAAATTTTCTAAGGATTTCAAGAAGGATACAAAATTTTGTTTCTATAGATTATAATATTTGGAACTAGTGGTGAGTTTCACTCTTGAAGTCTATACTATTAAACACATGTATACACTTTTTGTTTGGGGGAACTTGATGTTAAAATAAAATCTTCATTTGCTTGGTTTTAAATTAAAGTTATCAAAATATTTGATTCTTTCATGAAATTTTTTTAAGATAATTTTTGTATTATTATTATCACTTGGAGATAATAATTCATGTTGTCTTTTTTTTGACAAAATTCAATATGGTATTTTCAATCTAACACTTTTCTAATTTGGGAATATTAAATTTGCAGTTTGTGTTGTATGGTTGTTTCCTAAATTGAAGTATTTAGTTTTTCTTATGTGTGATAATATATTATTTTTCATATCATTTTTAAATATATAATGGGTTTGATTCATGAAATTCAATTGGAAACCACTTGTTGATTTTCATTGTATACCTAATGATGAAAATAGGGTTTTATTCAAGGACATTATAGTTTTAAACATTGTTCATTATTTATATATACAATACTTCTATTTGATTTATCCATAATTGTTTAAGGAATGAGACAAATTTTATGTGAATACACAATGACTTAAGATTTGTCTAATCCTTTTTAAACATGTACACATAATTGTGAATGTTTTTCAACATATATTCATTTTGTTATATGCATAAATCATCAATTGAAAGTGAATTTAGTACTAAAATAAATAATTGATTTCGTATTCAGAGCCATAATATTAGTTCTTATAATCTTTGGTGTTATTTGTAAATTATTTACAAGGTTGTGAACATTTTATTATTTTTTTACTTATAAAATATGCTTATGTGTGTTAAGGTTTGAAACATAAAAATTATATTTATGAAAATTATTACAAAAGAGGATTTTATTGATCTAATTATAATTTTGAGTCAAAGTTTTCCATTTATTTCTTATGAAGTTTAAAGTAAGTGTTTTATAAAGTTTTGAATATTAAGTCATAGTTCTTAGGCTCAATATATTCAATGATATTTAATAGATGTAGTGTCATATTGACTGTCTTTGGTTGATGGAGTAAATTCACATTGATTTTTCATGTTATTTAACTATTATATCAAGATATATGATATTAGTTTTAATAAATAGTTCAAGATAGTTTGAATGAGATATTTTAAGTTATGAGTTTAGATAGTTATGGAAATATTGAAAATATTATTCCAGTCATATTCATATTATTTCCTCTTTGATATTGAAGTAATGTTTGAAATAATTTACAATTTTATTTAAGAATCATATATATATATATATATATATATATATATATATATATATAGAATGTTAAAAGACAATGTTCGACATAAACAATTAATATGTATTATTTTATATTCTTTCCATTTTTAATATAGAGGAAAAATATCTAGTTGGAGTTAAATATCTCACATCTCAGGAAGAAATAGTTGGGGTAGAGGAAATAAAAATTAGAATAATGAACTAGCTTATTGAAACAATTATTAAGGTAGAGCTTTTTTCTATCTAAGATTCATTAATGCATTCATGTAACCTTTTAATTGTGTAACTCAAGTATCCCTGACTTTTAATGCTAATGATACTAACTTTTAGGATGTTTTGAATCCATTTCCTTGTGGTAATTTATATCTTCACGTTAATAAATTTTTTATAAGACCACGAAGGGGTAATTTCCAATCTCATCTAATCAAACATGGCTCATCATGTACTTATACTCACCTAATATATATTACCAATGATGAGACTGCACAAAATATTAAGTATATGCCTCAAGGCCTTTAAATGATTCATCATAAATATAACCAAACCCTTATTATTTCCTAAAAAATCCTTGATACCACTCCATCTAGTCCAAATAATGTTCCCTCATCAAGTTAAAAATGCACTAGCGACTCTTCATTTTGGCCTATGTTAACAAGCTTTCTAAAGAGGATCATACTACAAATTAATATTGAATCTAGTGGTGTGACTAGAATTGATATTTTAACATCACCACTTGAATATATTAAATATAAAATTGAGCACAAAGAACCCTTGATAGACTTTGTTTTGATCGAAAGGACTCATATGAGAACAATTATTTTTATTGACTCATGATACAAAACATTTCATACTATTTGCTTATTTTTAGTATGACTATGGATATTTTATAGCATGTAGTACTTTATTTTAGTAGATAGTATACCATGTAAACTTTTCAAAGTTATTTTATTTTAGTTTGTATATGCATGTTTTATTTCCACATCACACTATCAATAAGTTTAAATTAATAATTCTAAAATTATTGCTTACTTATAATTGAAAATTGATATTTTATGAAAACTGACATATTTCATGGCTTCGAAAGATAAAATGGATGAATTATTAAATGAAAATTATGTATTACTTAAGATTAGTCATAATGTATAACTATTCAATTAACATGGCATTTTTTATTAATGAATAATTAAGTTTTTTTAAGTTAAGTGGACCCTTACACTATTATAAATATTATTTTACCTATTTTTATTAGTTTGTTCTAAGTCTCATTAGTTCAATTTATGCACTTATTTAAATCTTATTATAAGTTTAGTTTATGAAATTTGAATTATAAAAACATTTACATTTATTAAAGTTAATCAACTTAAATTAAGCTAACATGTTGTTAATACTAACTTGCAAACACAAATACCTTTAAACCAAAGGCTTTAAAAATACTTGGATGATATCATTCAAAAGGAGTAACAATTATAGGTAAAAGATTTCTTAAGATATAGTTTTACATTATAAGTTTATATTCAATTATAAATTGGTGGGATTGAATATACTATATAAGAAGATCTACCAACATATACTTTGTTGGCTAAGTAACTTGCTTCATACACACATGCCAATACCTGTTAAATATTAAATTTATAAATTGATTATTTGGAGATGACCAGTATTATTAATTATTTGTTGATTGATAAATAATGAAGTCATATGTGAAGATACTTATAATTTTATCGATAATGTATTTGACAAACTATTGATATTTTTAATGACGTGATTTCCCTTTCTAAAGATAACTCTAATTAGTTATGAAATTTCAAAATTTTAATAAAATTATACATTTTATGTTCACATATCGATTTATCACTTATTCATAATTAGGATGTCACCTTATGTTACATTTTATATCTGTTACTAATTATTCATTATTTAATCTATTAGTTTAGTGTGTTGTTTACTTTAGTTTTTGGTTCTTTTCTTTAATATAGTAGTTTCATAGTTTAATATCTGAATTAATTTTTAGCTTAGTCTAATATTTCTCTATTTTATTCCAATTATCTTGTAGTTCTAATGTTTTTTCCTTATTTTTATTTATTGATTTTTTTACTATAAATATTTATAATCTTTGTTAGTTTTTATTGTTTGGCTCAATGTTTGATTTATTTGACTTTATTTTGTATATATTTTGTGCTAGTGTTGAGAGGTGATAAATAAATAACATTTGATATAACATGACATTGAAAATTAGACTATTTAATCCCCCAAGACACTGTTCTATATGATAGGATTAATAACATCTCATATAAAACTCTAAAAATATATTAAAAAATAAAATCAGGAGATAATAATAGTTATGAATATAAATATATTTTAATAGTTATAATTTCATTTGATTCATAAAGAGTTTTAAACTGAATATTTTGGTCACTTTAAAGAATTATAATAGTTCCCAAAATTTGATCAAGTGTAAAGTGTTTTTAAATATATATAAGTGATAGATGAAGTGCCCCTCCCACATCTTAGGAATAATTCTCATAGGTCCCCTATGATTAGACTGGTATGATTTTATAGTCATATAAATTGCAAAATTTGGTTACTTTAGTGTGGTTAATGACACCCAATCCATAGATCTTCCTACATGCTTGCACAACCATTATAATATTTTCATTCACTGATTCCTAATCATCCATAGCCTTTCATACTTAACCCTTACAGACCCAGGTATGTTTTTTAGGCTCAAATCCATCCCCCTAGGTCTCATTCCCTCTAGAAAATAGTGCCCAACTTGGATAGGAGCACTAAAATCTAAGGTGTCCTATTTTTGGTGTTGTTGTCCAAGTAAAAAATAGTTTCTAATAGTCATTTTCTCTCAGATCCTTATCCTAATTCAAGTTGGCCTAATGAAAATTCATTTAACCCATGATCATTAATTTCCCTATAAAAGGTCATTCAAAGTCCATTTAGAAGGGTTGGCACTCATGTATAAGAGAGAATCAAGAAAACAAGCAAGTACACTCAAGCACTTTTCCCTAATATCTGCATATATCCTTCTAATATTATTCCAAGCCTATTCAAAACCTTGCACCAATCCCTATCCATCTAAAGTACACCCAATTTCATATATAGTTACATTTTCACACATAATTACACCAAGTACTTCAATAAGAGAACTACATTAGCTTGATCCCTCCTTAGAGTATTGGTATGTAGGTAGCATGCCCACACATGGGGTGTGAAATGTGTCTAGCATATATTTTACACACTAACCCCTTCTTTCTCTTTCCCAAATTTTCCTTTCAATTTCAAGCACAAAGATCTCCTAGGGATTTTTAAGATTAAAATAGATGCACAATGAGATCCAAAGAATTTTGGGCTTTTATATTTCATTGATAGGGTGACATAGACTTGTCGAGTAGAACCCAAAAAACTCAAATCCCCTAGACAATAGTGCTAGAAAAATACTATAGCACCAAACAATAGGGTAACCCACTTTTAGTGCTATTTCCTAATAAAAAAATGATGTTTAGGAACCTATTTTTGAGACTATCCTAGTCCTGTACCTAAATTATTAGACCTTTTCTCAGACTGGACAACTCAGAATAAGCTAAGTCATATTTTCTCTCATTTATTACTATTTTTAAAAAGGGCAAAAATACAATCTATTTCCATAAATTATTGGTTTAATTATTGCACATTATTTAATGATTTACTTTACTTCAGACCTATTTATTAATTAGGAATAAAAATCCATTATTCTAAAAAATAATAAAACATTTGGTGAACTTGACATACTTTAAATTTTGCGTAAAAACCCTATAAACCCTAGTGTAAATAATTTTTAATTTTTTTCCATATTTTTTTGATTTTTCCTATATTTAAATATAAAAAATCTATAAATTAATTAAAAATTTATCAATATATTTTATAAATACCCTAGTTTGCACATACTATGTCCTTTTTGCATACGAACATATTCCAAACACTAGGAAAAATATATTGCTAATTTTAGAATTTTTATTTTTTTTTTCCTAAATTTTTCAAGAAAACTTCTACAAATTTTCTATAAATTCATATCAAATTTTAAAAATTATCATACTACTTTTAAAAATTCATTCAAAAAATCCCTAGTTGCATATACTAGCTCCTACTTTGCTTCTTGAGATATCGCCTTACATCCAAAGCCAAATTACAAAAATTATGCTTCTTTATTTACAAACATTTCTTAGATTTCTTGTAAATAATAAGGAAACCATAATAGGTCCTATCATGTGCATGAATGATGAAGACTATCATATTTTAGTATAAAGTTTCATTCTTTACATTTCATTCTTATTTTTAATTACATGGGATGGTGTTAAGCAATTTATTCTTAAACATGTTAATCCATCTCCTACATCACCTCCCTTAGAGCCCCTCCCCTGTATTGAGTCATGTTGCATGGTCCATTTCACTCTTCCCTAGGTGACTACCCATCACTAGAGAGCTTAGTTGACACCTTTTATCCTTCCACCTCTTTGACCCATTAATTATCTTTTCTCTCCTCTCTTAGCTACGTAGATAATGTGGTTAGAGCTATTACTTGATGTGTCTCTATGCCTCCTCCACCTACCTAGGAGCCCCATCACCTCGCTATTCTAACCTATCCCAAGCCCAACCCACCTACATAGGCATATTTACATAAGGTTTATGATGTTGTTGATCAATTGAGAAAAACTCTAGCTAAAATTCCCATGTTAGAACTGCTTCAGAAAGCTAATGTATTCAAGGATATTTTTTATCAGGTACTCTCTTAGAATTCTATGCCTATTGATTTAGAACATTCTTATTTTGTGTTAGTGGCCAACACTTTAAAAAATATCTAAGATATAATTTATTTTGATCATGGGGATATGCCTTCTTAGATAGTTATTGATCAAAATTTGCCACTATTCATATAAGTACAAATCAAAAATAACATAGTCAATTGAGTTGTTATTGATAGTGATTCCAAAATAAATATATGTAATATCACATTGTTACAGGCCATGGGTGTAGATTTTTCATCAATATAAAAAACATATAAGAACATTCAAGGGTTTGATGATATATAATGATAGACATTGGGCATTATTACTTTAGATATCATGGTGAGACCAAAAACCCTCTCTACACAGTTCTAGGTCATGTCAAGTCCTCTTCACTATAATATTTTACTTAGATGACCCTAGATACATACCATTGGGGTCACTCCTTACACTCTCCATTGATGTATTAAGTTTCTCCATGAGTAATATCTATACACATGTCCAGAAGACAACCAACCATTTATATATTATCAAATTATAGAGTCATCTTCAACTATTTCACCAAATGGGACACCATATATCATAGTACAATCACCACCTCATAACATTTCTATTAATTAGATACATACATATGAGGTTGGAGAGACTATCACTTCTCACACTCCTCCATTTACAGTTACACCAATAACACCAACTATTCTACTAGCTATAACAACCTCAACCATTCCATCTACTTCATCGGTCATAGTTCTAACACTTATTACACATCTACCATCACTAATAATAATACCAATAGTTTCAATTGATTCCATAGTTACTTCACCAATTATAGATACCTTTTTAGTAGTACCATCTTTTATCACTATAGATGATGAGACTCATATATCATAGTTACCGCTTGTGGTAAATTTTGAGTTACCATATGTACATGATGTTGATACAGATTCACAGGGTCTTTTAGATGATTATATGACACCCACACTCATAGACAACTATTTGTGTGGATTGATATTTACACCAGTCAGCCTAGGAAAATATTGAGATGACTGTAGAGCTCTCACAACAGATCCTACATTACTTTTAGCATATCATACTACACTCTCAGGATATACTCCATACTCATGAACATAATTAGTTCACTTGGTGCACACAGTTCACATGGTTACCTCTATGGATATAGAACCAATTATTCAGATTCAAGTAAACACCACACAACATCAAACACATTTTATATTATATATATTACTTTATCATGGATTGATCACATTACCTACAGTACGACACAAATCTATCAATAGATTATCACATTAGGATGGTTACCCATTTTATACTTTTCATAGGATTACAAGCCATGATACAAAATCATGTACAAATTTATAGTAGTGATTAAATAAACTATAAGACTGAATCATTGTTATAATCATATCATCACCAATAACATCAACTCCACCACTTCCATTGAAGTCATCTACTAGTAGGGCTAAACATCCAAAAGTAGAGTCAACATCTCCACCATTAGAGCAACCTTCAGTTCACCTTCAACATGATGAAACCCTGAAAACAACATTTACAACATATGATGATACTTATGATGATGATCTTGAGGTATTTGATGATGGCCATGACCTTTTCTTCTATTTCCATCCCCAGCGGGCTCTATCCTTGGATCCTTTCCCCCCACTGACCTAGTTTTTTATATTATCATGTACATATTGATTTACCTGCATAATTTCACATAGTTTTTAGTTATCATTGATTGGACATAATCTCTAATTGATTATACATAGTTCAAATATTTCTAAAAAACACAAAAATAGTATGAATATTTTCAAAATACAAAAACATTCAAATTTATCAAAATACCAAAAACATTTTGATTATATGCATCATCCATGCTTTACTTTACTACTATCATTCTAAGACTTAAATTTTCTATTTCATGCTATTTTATGTCAATTTATCTACATTAACATGCTTAACTTGATCTCTTTTGAGTGTGTGTAGTGACATCTAGTGTCTTGATTGATTCACTTTACCCATTGAGGGGGCATTACTACTTCTAAATTTGAAACACACATCAATATACATACCCATTGGGGGCATCTTCTACAAGAAAAAACCATCTAGGTTATGTCAATAATATACTACAAAATCTAAGTTATCATATTGATGTACATTACTTACACAGATTACTATATCAACATTTCACTAGTATCTAACACTTGTGTATCTCTTAGCATATACCTAGTCTTGTAATAACATGTCTTGCATACTTTAACTTCTTTCTTCAATTAGTTAGATGCATTTGTATTTATATTTTAATTTCTTTCATTCCTTACTTAGCATAGCTTGTGTGATTGCATTTCCAATTACAATTTTGCTTCTTGTATGTGTACCTTTACACATTTGTCAATGTACCTCATGTATGCTCTTCTATGTGCCTATCGCCCTCATGTCAATCTTTGATTATTTTAAATTTTATGTGTATTTGGAATTTCAACATGCCTTATACGCTTACTTTCTAGTTTGAGTGACATGTGCCCATGTCTCTTATTTTCATGGCCCCTTGGTTGACCTTATATGCTTCTTTCTTTGTATGCTTGTTTATTGATTTCTTGTCCTTGTTTGCAATGTCATGATCCATATCATGAATTTACCTTGCTTTCTTATATGCCATGATGGACATCATGCTCCATCCCTCCTTGACAACTAACAACTAACAACCAACAACTAACAACTAACATATAACATTTCTAGTTCTAATTCAATACATTGCACATGCTTTTACATTGTTATATCTATCCAGGCATGCCCCTATTGATCTAAAAATATCTCAAGATAAACATTGTTATATCAAGAGATATCTTATCAAATTTCATTGCTATATCATGTATCTATGCAACATAATACACTTTGAGGAATCTTTTATTTTAAGGGTAATCATTGTAGGTTAAATCATTCCTACCCTCAAAAGACGGGGAAACAAATAGGGATTTTGTCATAGAGATAAAAGCTTCTAGTAGTCAAAATAGTAGCATTCAGATCAATAGTTTAGAATCATGAGGTCAAACTAGTCAGAATAGAATATAAAAACAATGATATTTCTAGATCAATAACTAGTTTTAGTACTAGACAACAACACTAGAAATGGATAGCAATACCAAATATAAGAGTGTCCTCATTTTGGTACTCTTTTCCAAGTAGAAAAACACCTAGGTTTTCTATTAATAGGAAAAAAATTTAGGTCAACTATAGTTTTCACACAACTAGATCAGTCAAAATCAGTCAATTTTAGTATAATTTTCTTAAGGAACCTAGATATAAGGGGGTATCATGTGCGTCATGATGGATCTCACTTCTAATTTCAGATTAGGTAGTTGACATAACTTCTAGATTAGAATCCAGGTTCCAAACACTAGTTATTGGGGGTAATGTGCATGGCACATTGGTCTTTTTTTTTTTGAGTTCATTTTATTACCCAAGAATTCTCAGTAGTTGTGTGCCTTACTCCATCTACAGGTGGTTGGCATCTTTCTCAAGTTGAAATTTCATATAAGTTTAACTTCTTGAGTACCTGAGTTCTTGAGTTGGCTTTCACATAATCATATTACATCAATTTTAGAGTGGCTTTCATACATACCTAATCTCCATATTTTGGAATGGCCAAGAGTGGCCTAGTTTCTAGCATACATTTGGATATTAACAACACATTGTTAGATTTTTAGAACATCCATGGGCTCCATGAGCCATCTCATATGACATCTATTCTATATTGGTATTACTTCATAGCTTCATTTCATGGGGAAATGATGTAGTCAAAGGTCTAGCATTTGTATTCTTGTACCACCAATTTAGAGGGATTAGACACACAGTCTAGACATTGATTATCATACACATGATCATCTAGCTTCACTCAGTAGGTGATGATGGAACTAAAGGGACAACCTTTGTATTCATGATCCTCTTTTTGGGGAATTGAGAACTCATCTCCATTCATGATATAACTTTTGGTACATAATCATACAACACAATCCAATATTACTCATCCTTACTCAAGATCATAATAGGTTTTATAGCGGTTCACATAACTGGTGAGGTATATTCATTCCTTTCTCTTCCTTTTTCTCTTACTCAGCTTTTGTATGTTCTTATTTTATATCACATATAATAAGAACTGATCTAATCTTTGTTTCATTTCATAGATTCACACTTGCATAATGTGCTCTTTATGCACTATCCATCATTACTCAACATCACACAAGATTCATAGGCTTCACCTTTGTAGGTAAGTTCAGGTATGCTTTCTATTTTTTCCCTTATCCTAGTATTTCACTTTGATACATAATTAGAATAAAGGTGGAGAAAATGTAGTCATATAAAATCAAAAGTTGGTTACTTTAGTGTGGCTAATGACACCCAATCCATAGGTCCTCCTACTTACTTGCACAACCCTTATAGGCTTTTCATTCATTAATTCCCAGTCATCCATAGCATTCAATACCTAACCCTTATAGACCCAAGTAACTCTTTTAGGCCTAGATCCATCCCCCCAAGTCTTACTCCCTTTAGACAATAATGCCTAACTTCGATGGGAGTGTTAAATCCTAAAGTGTCCTATTTTTAGAACTATTGTCTAGGTACAAAATAGGTTCTAGTTATCATTTTCTCCTAAATTATTATCATAATTCATGTTAGTCTAATGCAAATTCATTTAACCCATGATCATTAATTTCACTATAAAAGGCCATTCAAAGTATATTTATAAGGGTTGACACTCATTTATAAGAGAGAAGCAAGAATACAAGTAAACTCAAGCACTTTTCCCTATTCTTTACATATAACCTTCCAATATTACTTTAAGTCTATTCAAACCATTGCACTAGTCCCTAGACATCTAAATTACACCTAGTTTCTCATCTAGTTACATTTTCATACATAATTACACCAATCACTTTAATGGGATAACTATATTAGCTTGATCCCTCTTTGGAGTATTGGTATATAGGCGATGTGTCCACATATGAAGTGTGAAGTGTGTGTAAGGTATCCTGTACACACTAACCCCTTCTCTTTCTTTCCAAAGTTTTCCTTTCATGTTCAAGCACAAAGAGCTCCTAAGGCTTTTGAAGATTAAAATAGATGAAAAATGAGCTTCATAGACTTTCAAGCTTTGATATTTCACTAACAGGGTAACATAGACCTACTGAGTAGAACCCAAAAAAATTAGATCCCCTAGATAATAACACCAGAAAAGGACTATAGTTCTAAACAATAGGGTGTCCCACCTTCGACACTCCTATCTAATAAAAAATGAAGTTCAAAAACCTATTTTTGACATTGTCCTAGTCCCGTACTTCAATTATAAGATCCTATCTCAGATTAGATAGCTCAGAATAAGCTAAGTCATATTTTCTATCATTTATTACTATTTTTAAAAAAGGCAAAAATATAATCTATTTACACAAATTAGTGGTTTAATTATTACACATTATTTAATGATTTAATTTAATCCATACCTATTTATTAATTAGGAATAAAACTCCATTATTCTAAAAAATAATAAAACATATTCCACTTTGACCTTCATGATAGGCGAATAGGTAAATACATCGATATAACAATTTCACTATCAATAAATTTAGTAACTCAGCTAGGGAAACTTAGATTACATTAGTTTATTTTAGTTAGGATAAGAAATCAAATTTATTTTATTTACGTCACCATTAAAATATATCATGTATTTATTCCTTAACATGGTAATGATATCGATGATGAACAAACTAATATTACCTCAAATATAGTACATATAGTTGGTATAACCAACCTGAAAATATTTTTCATATTTTTACAATCATTAATTATATATAAGAGAAGAGATTTGATATAGATATATACTCTTTATACAAAAATAAAATTAATATCATAATATACAATAGAATATTCACAGAAGGCAAAAAATGTTATAAACTTGACTACAAATCCCAACTCAAAATCAAGTTTATATTTGATAAACCTACAAAATATTGTTGACTCAAAACTTTCAAATTATAGATCAAGCTATGAATAATTTAAGGAATTTAATTCTTGGTCTAAAAAATGATAGATACCAATAATATTTAACTAAAACTGAACTAGATTCTGATGTTTAAAATCAGAAACAAGAAGTGAATCCATGGATAAGAATAACCTGACTCATATAGGAAATCACACTAATAAAATTCCTTCTCTAAATGGGGATTACATTCATTATTTTTTTGTGATTAAAGTGATGCATAAGAAGATAATATTAATTATTTCAAACTAATTTATGAAACCCTTAACATTAATAATGAGAAGGGTTCTCTCTAATTATTTTCTCAGATTTAAAGTGTAAGGTGTATCAAGATTTCATTATTTTATCACCCAGATTCATTAATTAATGAAAAGATATAGAATATCCACTTGAATTGTGTCTAGTAGAATATAAATAATAATTACAACTTCTCAATTGAATAACTAACATTTATATATAACCTATTGAGATAATTTATCATTACACAACAAGATTTATTAGTCTTAGACAAAAAATTTCACATGATGTTAAACCTCCAAAAACATTAGCATGGATGTATTTTTTACTACATTGCCTCTTAAATATAAAATGCCCTTAGAAGATAAATAAATTATAGAATATGATTATATTGTTACCTTTTGTATCAAATATGAAAATAATCTTAAACATATTGGTTTCAAAAATAAAACTTCTATTGGTTTAAGATCTGATAATGTAGAAATTTTAAATTCCATTCATAACCTTGGAAATGAGATGGTATCCATTAAAAAATAATTAAACTACAAACTTGTGTCTTCATGTAAGATGTAAAATAGTCAAAATATTAATTTTGAAAGTAAACCACATTTTTTTCCATGTTCGTGAAACTTCTGATGACATTGATGTTTTTTTTATTATTTAACATTTTAAGAAATATATAAAGGGAAAGGATAATATTTATATTTATTTAGCATACATAATAAACATATGTAATTTTGAAGAGCCTTTGGGTGAAATTAAGACTAATAATTCTTACATGGTCAATGTGATAAGAAACTATTATAATCTTACTCCTAAAAAATATGAATGCAAAAAATAAAACAACTAATAATCAACCACCTCCTTCAAAATATAATGTATAAAATAAATTTGATCATGCCCATCAAATTATTGCATAATCCTATTGGGAATACACAATAAGAAAATCCTTTTCTAAATGGATTTAGTAATTATCAAAATCAACCAATTTGTAGGTCCATATTTTATCCTCATATTAACACCAATATGCCTTATAATATTATTAATGATTTAGTTAATATTAAGGATAGTTATTATTTAATTCAAATAATTAGTTTCCTAGGTCAAATCAAAATGAATAATGAGGTTGATAAGAATATAAATGCTGAAAACATTGTAGGCTTATAAGAATAAACTAAAAATGAAGAATTTTAATATGCATTTGATCAATATAATGACCTAAAATATGATTAAATCTTGCCAATCTATGTGTATTTTAGAGTTTATGAAAAAATATTCCTAATTTCATTCTTGACATAAGGGATTCAAACAATATAATGCCAAATTTTATTATTGATCAAGTCAATGTTCAATATAAATAAAAAAAATTGAGAAATTATTGGTTTTAGTTCACATCAAACAAAATGTTGTGGTGTTTCATTATATATTCAATAAAATTGATCAATAATTAAGGATTAGATTTTATTCACAATATCAAATTTTTATATGGTATTTATAAATATTTAATGTTATTAGGAAGATATTGGTTAAAACTACTGGTGTTTTTGTTGTAAAAGACACTACTTGGATTCACATAGGAAATGAAATAACTTTTATGCAGAGATAAAGATGGAATTGTAGACCTATTGAAACTATTTTGAATTAATATTTACTTTGTTGAAATTAGTATTGAAACATATTAAATCTTAACCTTAGATGAACTAGATCAACAATATGAAATACCTTTTCAATGAGAAATAATTTGGTCTTTATATTTTGATGGAACTTGTTCTCAACATGGTAATAGAATTGGTGATGTTTTTATTTATCCTATAGGTAATATATTTAGGTATGATTATTAGTTATCATTTGAAAACATGAATAATATATCTGAATTTGTAACTTTATGCCTTGGTCTCAAAAAAGTCATTGAGTTAAATATCAAACATATAGAATTTTTTAGTGACTATGAATTAGTTATAAGATAAGTTATGAAACTTTATAAGACTAATAAATGAAATCTACATAAGTATAATTAGAAATTATGGTCATTAATTAAAATATTAGATCATTTAACCTTTCACACGTACTTAGATAATTTAACATATGTGGAAATAAATTAGTTGTTTATGATTCTAGTTTCAATTTAAGTGACATAGAACATTTTGTTGATTATAATTTCATTAAAGTTTTTATACCCAAAGTAATTTATTTCATGAAAATTGGCATATTTTTTTACTATGATAAATATATTAATAATTTCATTTCATGGTAATTAATTTGATTGTAATAACTATGTGATGAACTATATTGATTACTTGCAGATTAGTAGTAATAAATTATTTATTGGATTATTTAGTCTTGAGTCAATGTTTACTCATGATCAACCAAAAATATATAGAACTAAGGAACCTTATAGAATAATTATAAGAGAAAATACTACGATCAATTTTGGAGCTAAAGTACATCCTAAGCATGCTTATTTAGGTGTTTAGTGCACATACCAAGAAAAGTTACATTTTATCAAGTTATTTAAATATCTCATTGATTTTTTTATTGGTTATATAAATATATAAAGGGATATTAGTGTCATAATTCAACATGATAAAAAAAGATCAGGTATAAAATCAATTAGACAAAAATATTGATAAATAAGACCTTTGATGGAACACACCATTAACAAATAGCTCGATAAAATATTAGATGGGAATATCATTTATTTAGTTAGATATTTTTATTTGGAAGCTAACCTTGTTATAGTTTTCAAAAATAATTGTGATACTATTTTGTGTATATATTTTAGATATTTGAATCATGTTATTGTTAAGGAAAATTTTCATTTCCTAAAAATGGATTAAATCTTACAATAATTAGTTAGCTATGAAATGATGTCTTTATTATTATGCCTATTTTTGGCACCCCTTTTTTTTTTATAAAATTTGAATGTACGTAGACATTTTTCCATACTCATGACTTAGGGTCATAAAATAAAACTACTTATGGGAGTCTACGTCATTTAATTTCATTTTAAATATGCATTCTTATGTTAATTAATAATTAATGACTCATATTTAATGAAATTTTTATTTGAATGCTGACAAGTGGTTTTAAAAGCGTAATTAGTGACTAATGAAAATGCATTTAGTATTTTTATGATTAAGTTATGTAGATTAGTAGTTATTTGCAGTTCAAATTGGTTTGAGTAGTGATACTTACAAGTTTCATTTTGTCTGTTTCAAATTATAGATGATGTAGTATTATCCATTGATTTTGATATATATGAATAGATAAAATTGTATTATTTATTTTTCATTAACATATTTACTAATGAAATATTTATAAGATGCATATTCAAAATATTTTGTGCAGATTTACATTTAGATTCATTCATTTAGGCTTCAAACTCATCAAAGTAATAGACATGATTGATATAGTTATTATATTATATTGATATCATATTAATTTAATATATGATATATATGATTATAATTTATATACATTATTTATTATATTAGGTGTTGACTTGAATCTAATACATATACTTAACTTTATTGATTGCCTAAAGATCTATGTGAATAACTAGACTGAAGTGTTAAACCTAAATATTGAGTTACAAAGTTACAAGGTGATCCTGACACAAAATTATAAGGTATTTAAGTGGATTTTTATGATATATTTTGAAAAATTTAACTAAAAATAAGATCATGGTTTGAGGTTGACTTTTAAACCAACCTAAGTATTGTGGCAGTGCCACTATAGAGATCATGATAATATAGATTAATATATCTGTGCAAATTTTAAGATCATTTGTAAAGAATTTATAAAAAGGATGGTATTTGTTCATCATTTTTAGATCATTTTTAAATAATTTATAAGAAGTATGGTAATTTTTATGTTTGGTAGTTAGATGTTAAAGTTTGATGAAACCACTAAACTAATCCATGTTAGAGTTAATAACAAATGCTGATTTGACAAATCATTGGGAATTATTAATACAATATCAATGAATACAAAAGGGTAGTTTTTTTAGGGTATATGAATAATTTTGTAAGGAAAAAGGTGTCATCCCCCAACTTCACAAAAAAAAAATTCCAAGGGCATATGACCATTTAAAAAAAATTAGGCTCAGGATTATGCTCAAGTATAAAGGGAATACACGCTTTGTAAAGGGTGTACACACTTTTCAATTAATGTTTTTGGGTCTTAAAAATGGTGTATGCCCTTTAAAAATGGTGTATTCCCTTTCAAAATCACAATCTTTTGATCTTATATTTTACCTCAAAAGTTACTTTGAATACAAGCTTGATGAGGTTCAAACCTAGAATAAAACCATACATGGAGCATTTCATATAGTTTTTAATAAAATCAAAAGTCTTTTTTATCTTTGTGGACCCATCTGAATAGACATATTTTATTATTTAAAAAATATATATGGATTTGTATAGGGGAAAGCTTATTTTTCATATATATATATATATATATATATATATATATATTAATGTTAAACTATTTTTTATAATTATTACTTAATTTATATAAAACATACCTCATTATGTACTATATACATATCATTATAAATACTTTTATAACTTTTTGACCATTAATCTAAATTTTATAAAATGTATACTTGACTAGTGTACACATCATTGGCAATGATTTGTAAAAAATGGTAGATTTTCATGAATTTATTGTTAAAAAGTTGTGTTCATACACTTTAATTTCCAATTTTCCATCTATCTTGACTTGTAAAGTTATTTAGAAAAGTTTATTTTTAAAAAAATTAATAAAAAAATATTTGGGCTAATCTTTGACATTTCATCTATGCATATATAAAATTCCGTTCATCAATTCATTTGTTTACTCAAAAAAATTATGTCCTTACACATGCGGTATCCTTATCTTTCCATGAAAAAGGGTCAAGCCATGGTCATAAATGTATCTATTTCTCATGATTTTATCATTTGGGTATTGTAAAAATTATATATTTATAAATTAAATTCAAATGATACAATCCATATTATTATGTCATTTTAAAATTATTTCTAAGTATATCTAACAATCTCTCCAAGTTCAACTAATGTAATTTTTTTTTTAAAAGTGTCATTTTATACCCCCCCTTTTGTCCCCCATAATCCTACATCTACCCTGTATTTTGTTAGTCATATGTAAGTGGAAGGAGGAAAAGGATTGAGTTTGAAAATATTTGTGTATCTAGTTTTAGTTACAATCAAGGTATGTTGATAATCTTTACATTTGTTATTATAATGGAAAATTATAGTTTATTTGACAATTCAAATGATTATGTTGACATATTCATTTTTATTTCACTTGCATGACATTATGGGATGGAACTATGAAGCTTGTATGTATCTAAATTTGTTCTCAAATAATTATAGCTTCATTTGAGTTGGGATTTGAACACTAGTTTTGTAAAATATTATGCATTCCTAGTATTGTTGGTTTAGATGGGAAATATTTAGAAACTTGAAAAGCTTTTAGTTGATATCATATTTGGGTTTTGTAATTTATTTCTAAAGTTGACAGTAATTTTATGAATGGTTCATAAATCCTTTGGTTCATAGATGAAGTATTCATGTTTATGTATTCAACGGTATCCTTAAAAATGTTTTTATGGGTGTTGAGATTATGAAGTAAATATATAAGATATATTCCTTGCTTGCTAAAACCAATAATTAGTTGAACACATGTAGTTTTAGATATGGAAATATTTGAGACAACATGATGGAAAAAAGTGTTCTCTCTATTTTCATTATTTTTGCAATAAATATTTTAATTTTAGTATTATATGTTGGTCATTCCTCCTACATCCATGTTCTAGTTCATGATAAGAGGTCATTTGACCATAAGTTGTTTGATTTTTAGAATCAATTCTAGAGGTGAATGAGTGATAAGTTTTTGAAGCCATGATTATATTTTCTATAATTATTCTTTCTTTGATGGTGCAATACGAATTTTTGAATAGTTAATATTTGTTTTTTTATCAACATATAGTCATACAATCATAAGAAGGTTCTATTAGGATTATAGATAGATTCAAAGTTGGTAAATAAGTGACTACTTTTCCTATAACTTGTTTGCATTATGGTATTCATAAGTTGTTGTGTGTTGAGTTCTTGTTGTCCTCATTTGCTTCACCATCATATTACATTTGGATTATGTTAGTATATATTGGATGTATGATGAATAATTTTGATGGCACTATCATCAAATAATGATTATAGAACATATTGTTTGCATAAGTTTGAATGTTTGAATATACATAATGATTATTTGATCATGCGTAAATATTTCTTGGTTAAGAATTTTTGGGGGTAATATTTATATAGTGAATATTTGATGATATAAGTTTGTTGTATATAATGGATATTATGATATTATATAAAATTTGGTTTGAAAAATGAACAGTTTTATTACTTCCAGTGGAAATAGTGATATTGGGCATAATTATGTTCAAAGATGCATCATGTTTGAATTATTATGGGTTGTGATAGATTGATTGGATAGGTCAAACATGTATAATATGTTTGACTTCAAATTCCATTTGCATGTTTGGTTTTCAAATGGTTGGAAAAGAATAGTTTGGTATAAATGAACATAGTTAAATGTCTTTATTGGCTTGAAAGTTGGAGTTTTTATTAGTTGATTGATCTTTATAGTGATATTGAAAATTTTTTGATAGTTGTTTTATGGTTATAGTCAAATTTGTTGTTTTAATCTTTAAACTAAATATTTGGTAGATAAAATATATGAAATTCTTTAATAATAATGTTAAATGGATTTGAATTCTTATATTTTACCTTTCTGTTTCAATTGTAAAAAGTTAAGTGGTTTTTATTAGTATTAGGGTTGCATGAAATTTTGAAGAATATAAACTTGTTCAAATTTTAGTCTCCTCTTTTGAAATTTTTGAATAAATATTTTACAAGAGCTTCCTTTCATTTGTTTACTAAATAAAGTTTTTGTAAGATTGATATATTTTCCATGAGGTCATTTGTACATTTGACTAAATCATCATTTGAAGCACAAAATATGGTTTTGATTTTGATTTTATGGTCCTATATTTCAATATAAAATGTGTATTTGGACTCCTCCACATTCCCGTCATTCAAATGGAAATAATTGGGGACATAATAGTGATCAACAAAGAGAAGTTATTCCTCCATATAGGCATGTTAACATGGGTAATTTTTTTATAGACATAGGGGTCATAGAAATTTTCATAGACCTTATAACCATGGTATTTGCATGCTATTGAGTCTAATTTTTAGGATATGTTAAATTATTTACCATCTAATCCTACTTATGCCCATGTAAATATAGTTTCAATAATTTCTACTTGGAGAGATCGTCCTGATGGACAAGAAACTCCAAGTAGTTAATATCAACATATACATACTACCATACAGTTTGAGCCCCATAATTTGCCTGAGCATAGAGTGCCTAATCCTAAAATTGAACTTCAAATTACTATAAAATTTCATCCAAATTCACTTTTTCCTTTGAATACTAGAGTTACTTCACCTGAATCAATAATAAACTTGTAGGTTGTTTTGAATTAAGTCTTGAAAAATTTCCACCTTATTCAGGAGAACAAAACATGCCTGCTCCATCTAGTAGTAAAAAGCCTATAACTAGTATGTCAACTTGAGATTCATCTTTAATTATAGATATGGTTACATTTTTAAATATGGATGTAGATGATGAAGACAGTGAGTTGGACAAAAAATTGGTTATGTTTCCTACAACTAAAATGAAATATATTGAATACATGATGGATAAGAGTCATCCTTTGATTAAATTATTTTTAGATACCAATGATGAGTATGCTTCTACTTAACTTATTTTCTAGTTAAAAATTAATAGTTTAATTTTCTATTGGTGATACTTTTATATTTTTGACTATGTGAATATTATATGTTTTGGATGCATGATAATAGGTTGATATTGTAATACAATATAGCTTATTTGAATTATATAATTACTAAGTTATATGGTTAAATGCATATTAAAATTATCTTTATAGTATTTAATTTAATTTTATTTATATAGTTATTATTGTTTGGCATATATGATAGTTTATTTTAAATTATTGTAATGACTAAGGGTACCCACGCATTTAGATTTGTGTTTAGTCTATTATTATTTAATTTTAATCTTAGGAATTTATTAAAGTCTTAAACTTGTAGCCATATTATATAATTAAATAATTAACTTTCATAAAGATAATTAATGTTAACTAATAACTAACTAAATTTAGTTATAACTTATTTTCTTAACTATATCTTGAGGAGATTTTTTAAAATTAGATTAACATCAAAAAGGGAGAAACATTCCACAGGTATTCTGAAGACTCTAAGTTACTTCAAATTTATTCATCATTATCTTTTATGTAAAATATCTATGAGATGATATAGATTTTAAAGGTATAATAGTAATATATCTTTTGATAGTTAAGTAATATACTTAAGCAACATAATGTCACAACCAATTGGATAAGGTCCATTAGTATATTATCTAGATCACGGTTGGAATTAGAAAAACTACTTATAAATTTGAATATAATGATTTGAATATATGTATGTATCTATATATGTGTATATATTTAGGACTAATGTAGTCTATTTATGTTTTTATATGTATACATAAGTGTGTGTGTGTAACAATATTATTTCATCATGATTTGAAAGATCATAAGCTATGTATGTGAAAACATTGGCATGTGAATTTGAAAAGGGGATTTGTGCTCTAAGTTTTTTGTATTTGCACATATAGTAAAAGTCTCCTCAAATTGCTTCAAAATTTTTTCTATAATGTTAGGAAATAATTTAATTACATGTCATATATGATAATAAGTCTTTATTTGGTTCATGTATGCCAATGCATAATGGTTTAAGAGAGATGTTTTGATTTGATTTAAGATTAATGCATTAGCCTAAGTATTTAAAAGACTTTGTGTTGAGAATTAATGTCATGATGTATTGGACATTTGGAAAGTTATATAAATTTTAAAAGGAATAGCATTTATTTATAAAGGATTTTAAATGATTGATAACTCTATTGGTTAAGGGAAAAGTGGCCAATGCCTGGGCCATTAATATCATAAGTAAAGAAGGTTTTTGGACCACATAGTGGTCATGAACTGAGTAACAGGAGCGTGTTCATTGAATAACTATATGGTAAAAATAAGTGAAAACAAATCAAACATTTTATTCCCTCATACTTTCCATTAAAGAGGTATGCTCTACAAATGTTGGTTGGGAAAGAATTAGAAAATGAACAATGGAAACCATGTTTCCTCTTTAAAGTGAATTTGAATGTTGGGCCGAACCTTATTTTACTTTGGAAGTGGACCTATCCCAACATTAAAATTTATTTTTTGGTAAACAATCAATTTTAGGTTTTGATTGTTGAGCGTTGATGGGCCATCATTTTGGGTATTTACATCCTTAGGAAGATAGAGAAGTGTGAGGAGATTTTGGAGAAAATAGAGTGTTTATAGGCTTATATTTCTGGGCTACTGTGCTAGGTAGGAAGGAAATAAAGAAGATAAGACATAATGGATAGATTTATTGAGCAATAATGTAGTGGTGAGAGAGCAGCTGAAGGAAGAAGCATAAGTGATTTAAAAAAGGGGAGAATGGTGTTGTTGTTGGTGGTACCACTTTGGAAATATCAAAATTAAAACCCTCTAATTATATATATTTAGGCATGTGAATCTTTCTTCCATGTTTAAATTTTGTCTTTTAGATTTTAATGATAATACTTACAAGTTTATAAAATCCCTGTTGGGTATATTCTCATGTAAGAATATTATGTGATTCCCACATGAGCTTACACCATGGCCAAGCAATCGTAATGATTAGGATATTTGTATTTGTAGGCAATTATTTCATTGATGTATTATTATGGAATAAATCTCATATTATTCCATTGGATTGCTTGGACTGTGTTCGGTTGGTAGGTTATGTTTTTGTAATTATATATTTTTTTATTCTTATGAAATTATTGAGGATGGTTTATGTTTTTGTGATTTTAAGGAAATAGACAAAACACTACAGTTCTATGATGAAGTCTAGAGACTTCCTCATGGATCTATAATGTGGTTAGATTGATCTTAATAATCAACTTATTCCCCTTTATGCTTTGATTGTTGTTTAAATTTTGATTGCTTTTAGTTATGGATTTTTTTTCTTGGTTTTGATTTCAAACATAAATTATAGATTGTAATAATTTATTGCAAACCTCATTAAATAGGGTGAATTTTTTTGGTGTTGGGTAAGTATATATATTATTAAAAACTTATTGGGTAGGGCATTCCAATCTCTTCAGATAAACCCCTAGTTGGGTAAAATTCCTAACTGATTTTAGTTATGCACCAGAAGGGTTTTAGCTATTGTAATTATATACATATATTTATATATCAAACTAGTTTTTATTTTATAAACCTCTTTTAGTTATTAAATCTAACCCTTGCTTATTTTAGTTGGCATTTGGATCTGATGCCATTAGAGGTCATTTTACATAAGAATGCCATGGATCCAAATGGTGATTTTTGTGTTTCCCTATTGGTTCGACCCTAAATCATTTGACTTAAGACATGTTTTTGATGATGCTCATATTTGGATGAATTATAAATATTTCCTTATATGGTATTGTATTTACTTTTTATTTCTAATCTATTTGAAAGCAAGATCTAAAACAATAAATTTGATTTTCTTGTTGTGGAGGATGGATTTTTCTTAATTGGTTGCCTTTTTATAGATGTTAGTGATTATTTATCTATGAATAAAATTTTTAAAAAATAATAAATTGATATGGTATAATTAGATTTTTGATTTTAAATTATTTTCATTAATGGTTATTCATACACCTAAATTGCTGAGAAAGAGAAAGTAGATTTATTTTATTACATTGAGAACATGCACTATAAGGTGTTAGCATGAGTTGATCTATGTTTATATGCTTTGTAATGCATTATTTGTGGGAATTGATTAATTGATATATGTAGGTATCTATGTTTATTTTTACCCTAGATGGTTTTACTCATTTATGAGAAAATGAATGGATTGAATTTTAATAGACTAGTCATGATTAGATGAGAGTTGGGGTACTCTCAACTATTGTAGACCATCACACGATTTCTATGTGAATTTCTAATCTTGTCATACATGAGTTATGTGATAAATATATACTATCTTTTTACCTTGAGAGTTTATGTAAAATCTCATTATTGGTTTCTCTTTTCTAAAAGGATAGTTGCAGTAGTAGGTAGTATGGATTGTCAAAACTATATTATATGGAATTAAGTTCATTTAATTGCCTTGATAATGTTAAAATTGACTTACTAAAATAGAATTTAAATTTTAGAATATGTGCTTTGGAGGAAAAATCACATTGAGAGCTTTGTGATGACACATTATTTACACCCTTTTAGTGCAAGGTTTATAATTTCATTGGTTATCCCTATATTTCATTAGTTTCTGATTAATTTCTCACCTATTAATGGCTATGTTTCATTGATGATAACTAGGATGGAATCTAGGTTGTTAAATATGTTTATTGATTTTATTATAATGCAAAATTTAGTGAAGTTGATGAAATTCTTAATGATGGTCTTGTTCTAAAATTATACTTATGTATTAGTACAGTCATTTCTTTGTGTATACATCTTTAGGCTTGTATACATATTTATATGTTAAATCTATCAACCTTTGAGTTCAAAAGCACTCCATTTTATACTTATAAATAAAATTCTTATATTAAGTATTGATTATACTTTATTATAGTTGTGTATTATAGTGATTCAACTTTGAACATAGTTAAGTTCAAGTTATTTGAATTCCTTCATTTTGAGGAGGATTATCGATGTGGTTTGGTAAATGAGGCTATAACAACCATGGCTAGGATAATTATACATGTGTTAATATTACTCATTTATCCTCAGTTATTAAATTATTTATGTAAGATGATTATGATATTCACTTCTTGTTGGTTAGTTGTGGGGTGATTGAAGCATTCTGGTCATATATATAATAACATTCTTAATATTGTGAACACTTATTGCTTAATCAATTAAGTGCATAGATTCATTTCATATATGTATACACACATGTTGTTAATAATGCCACATCATGCTATTAATTATTAGAAATTTATATTGTAAATGCATTATGTTATGGTCTTGCTAAAACTTGTTTCATGACACTATTTTTAGTAGTTTCTATTTCCACATTAACTTCTAAATCTAACTTAATGGATGTCCTTGAATCATGATATTATCCTTGATAATATTGAATAATAATGCAATTGTATTCTATTTTGATAGTGTAAATGTTAATCATTAGAAAATTGATAAACTAATGGATCAATCATTATTATCTTAAAAGGGTGTGAATTCAACCATGATTAATGGTTGTGAGTATGAATTATGGATTGGAGCTTCAAATCTTAATGAGATTCATTTTGGCAAATTACTCTTAGTGTGGATGGATTGACCAAGTGCAAACAATACATTATGTGGTAGTTGGCTATTTTTTAATACAAACCTTTGTCATTCCAATAAGCCATTACTCTTTTTAGCTAGATCATTCAATATTCTTATTTTAAGGAGTTGAAGAGAACTTTTAATGTGAAGATCCTATGGTTTGGAATTCATTAATATAATTTTGACTAGGTAGCACTATTAATGTTCATCCATTATAACCATTAGTGTTTATCTCATACTGGGTAATTATTCCATTTTGAGGAGTCCTTGTTTGTATAATAGGATCGTTAAGGACATTGTGTATTTTTTAGCATGTGTACTTTTTCTTGATGAACATTAATCATTCACGTTGGTTAAAGGTATGTAGTTACCTAATGTCCATGTTAAATGTTGTAAGGTTGGCATAATCCAAATCTTGGATTGATGGTACCTTGGCCCTCCTATTAGAGCTTGTTATACCTATTATGGTCCCTCTTTTTATTTGAATCATATTTTTAACAATGGCCAATAAGATGACTTGTTGTTATGTCAAACTCACCCTAGGTTAGTAACCTTGTTAAAGATAGGAAAGGGCTTGAGCAAATCTTCTCACCCCATGAGTTGCCAAGTCATAACCATATATGATTATCAAAATATTATATTGGGATGAGGGTATGTATAGGGTCTTATGGGTAAACCAAGTGAATTTTAAAGGTTTGATGGTTATTAGAATTGACCCTCATACTAATACCATTTGAATGGTGTACCATTATTTAGGCAACCCCCTTTCTCTATAGAATCCTATAGGGATGGTCATCCTAACATAAGTATCTGATTAATCCAATCCATTTATGGGTTATCTTATCATTTAGTGTAAGATCGTGATGTTACATCTTGCATGGTAGAGTGGTATAATGGGCTATACATGTGGTTCCATTGTGTACTCTATTAACAATTCCTATTTTTTTGGGTTTTTTCACATAAGTGTATCTAGATTTCTCTATTAATTGATAAATTCATTATCTAAAGTCTATTAAGTCTAAAATCTTATGATGATTATAGATATGTAATCATATGTACAAAATCCAATGTACTTGACCCAAAAAATAATAAATTACATTGCCATATGTGACACTTTATTGATCCTTTCACATTGAAATAGTTGTCATTTCATGGATATTTTATTTTGAATTTGATTTATTAATAAAATATTATTTTATTTTCTACTAAGACGAATCTTTTCTAAGACTGGAAATTTGTTCTTATTTTTTGTTTAGTCTTATCTAGATTAGTTTTTGCTTTACTTTAATTTAAATCTCAAATTTCTTGTTTTATTTGATTCTGTCTTCAGATTTAATTGGTTAATATTGTTTAGATTTGAGTTTCATTTGGTTTTATGTGTTAGATTATTGTTAATTTATATTTCATTTTAGCATTGTCTTTCTTTAATTTAAGTCTGTTTACATCTTAGGTTTAAGTTTTAAAATTCATTTATTTATTTTTTCATTTGTTATTCTAGAATCTTTATTTGATCTTTTCCTGTAAGGATTAAGTATCTTGATATCATTATTTATTTGATTTCATAATATTTGATTTAATGTTTATATTAAATTTTATATTTTATTAGTTTTTAGATTACTCATTTAGTTATCTTAATATTATTTCAATAGTTTAGATCATATTAAATTACTTTTAATTGATAAAAAATTATGGTTGATGAAAAAATTGCATTCTACCAAGATTAGGGTTAATTCTAATCTAGCTAGTGAAATTTTAACTATGCTAGGTAAGATTGATGGAAGTCATGCTTGAGTGAGCCAGCCATAGAGGAAGGAGAGAGTGGTGAAAGTAAGGTTCCACTGACTCACCTAGAAGATATGGATATTTAATTTGGATCGATGGTGGTCATGAGGGAGTGGAAGGAGAGTATGGGGTCACAGAGAATATGGGGTAATAGACCACCTAGCCAAGAGGGAAAATCAAGAAGCTAGGGCCTCCTTTGGTCCTTTGATTCCTTACATTGAGTACTCTTTATATTTGAGCACTACAAAGAAATTTGGTTTTGTCAATTTTGAATAGGAGGCTCTTCAGGAAGTTCTTCAAAGTGAATATTGGTATGAAAAAGGGGTTTAGTGTGCAATTTTGATAGGTTTTATCCTTACCTTCCTATTCTACACTATTGGATTTTGGATTCTTGATAGTCCATGTTAGAGGGATATATGGAAATTTATCCTTATGCCAAAGGTTTTATTATTTTAGATTTTGATAATTTGGTTGATCATAATAAGATCACACAAGTAAAATATTGGAGATGTAATCACCACCATCTCCTTCTTAAACCTTGGTTTCCTAATTTTAATCATCTAATATAAAATATCTCTCTTAGACCCATCTGGGTGATGTTGTCATATCTTCTTCTCTAGTCTTGGTTAGAATATGGGTTATTAATTATTCAAGGTGCATTGGGTGATTTGATGTAAATTAATGCTTCTTCATTTAATTTTTCCTGGATGAATTTTACTAGGGTTCTTGTTTGTTTAGATACTTCCTATCCTCTTATTGAAATGATTGAGATAAAATTTAAAGATAGATGTTGGTCTCAAACATTTGATTATGAGGGGATTCTTTTTAGGTGTTGAAAATGCTTCAAAATTGTCATTTTTCTACTTCTTATAAAAAAACCAAGTGTAATGTAGATTCCTCATGGTGAAAGGAGGAAAGTGAGGAGATGCTTACAATGTTTATAGAAATTGATTCTATTTTACCTTCTAGAGTTGCTTCAAATGTTTTCTAGGAAGAAAATTAAAAATCATGTTTAGTTCATTTGGTGTCCCCACTTCAGAACTTTGATATCATTGGGTCAGTTTGAAAAAGTTATAAAGATTTGGATAGCAAGAATAAGGCTTGCCAAGGCACACCAAAGGATAGGTTTCTCTTCCAAGTTTGGATTTAGGTAAATTGGTAATCAAGAAGAATGGAATGTTTTTAGAAGTAATAAAAAAGCATCTCATTCCTAGTTCCCCTTCCAAGATACTTCATTCTGATTGCATAATAAAGAATGGTGAGACTTAGTGATTTTTGGATTTTTAATTATCTAATTTTTTTTTTGAATGTAAAGTAAAATTATTTTTAAATACTTTCATTTTGTTTGTTTCATTTGGAGTAATTTGGACAGATATCTTGATGGTTCTACCATTAAACTATGGCATTTTAGTTTTGTGAGTAGTATTGTTAATAGGAAGGTGCCCCATAAACCCTGATATCTATCTTTAAAAATTACTTTAAATTGATTTCATTTTGTTTGTAGATTAGTTCTTGATAGTTCATTTATAGTTTAGAATATTTTTTATTTAATTAAATTTGATAATCTTTATATCATTTTAACTTTTTGGTTTTCATTTTCAACTGTTTTCTTTATCTTTTGGTTCATTTTGTTTATTTTCTTTGGACTTATTTTTAACATAATTAAAATATTAAGATATCATAAGAAGATTGATAAAAAATAAATACAAAGGATTATAAATATTTATTTCATTAGGTTATCTCATTCATGCCTTTCTTTATTAAATAGGTTAGATTATATAATCATAATCTAATTCCTTTCATTTGATTTAAGAGATATTTGATTTCTAAATTATAATGGAGTTTTGCTATTTAATTTACTTATTATTTCCCAAAACATTAAACAATACTTTACACATCTATAAGATTATTCATGGCCTTATTAGATCCCTACTATTAAACTAGTACAATTCCATCTTAACCATTATGATAGGCAAAAGGGTTGAGTCATTGATGTGACAATTTTGATCATCAATAAATTTGATGAATCTATTGGGTTTTTTTATAAATATTATATTTCTTTGTCTACATTTTAATTATTGTACATGACCATTGGGGGACCTCCTCCAATCATACAACCTTTAGTTGACACTGTTTATGATCAAGTTGTTTTTAATAGAACATAATTTTTGTAGTATAACATATGTTATGATTTACCACCATAATTGAAGATATAAATGAAGAATAAAAAATTAGTGAAGTAGAGGCAATTTCACTTCAAACACATTACCATATTTGGGAAATAAATTAATTAATTAGGCAAGAGAGATATCAGAACTCACTCATTAATCCTTAACTTAGTGTTTAATTTCTTTCTATTTTTTTCATCTTGAGGATGGTATTTTTCCTACTAACCTAATAACACTTTATAGTTAAACTAGTCTAACAAAGTAGTTGAATTTATTGAGAAATATAAATGGAAAATAACCACCTCACATGAATCAATAGATACAACAAATAACTCAAGACCTGAATCTAAGTCTCTAAATCAATAAAAAATATGTTAAAGTAACTGAAAATGAGGTTGATTCTAAAAATGAAATAGCTCAACCTTTAGTGAATCCTTATATTCATGTAAATCCTATTGATATTGGTACATACCTAGGTAAGCTTCCTTAATTAAAAGGTCTTAACATCCTTAAGTTCTGTGGGATTATTTGGATGCTTTTAGATTAATTTGTTCAACTTTAGGTATTGAATGAAAAAGTATCTCATAGTGTTTTCTCTCAAATGTTATAATGAAAAGATTATTAGTATTTTATTAGGCTTCCTTATAGTGTTATTTGTACTTGTAATGACATTGAAGAATGGTTAGAACTTTGTTTTGGTAAATCTAAACAAGATTTGGATATGATTATTGAATTAGTAAATATATTTATAGATCCAAGAGAAAATATTTATCAATTTATTGGTAGATTCATTAGACTATGACAAAAGATCTTGTATGATGTTAGACCTTTGAAAAGGTTGCATAGACCATATTTTTGTAATGTTTTAACTTTAATGTATAAAATGGATTTAGAAGATAAAGATTTTATGGACTACAATGAATCTATAAAAAAATTTATTGAGTATGAAATAAATTAAAATGTGTCAATTTTAATGATAGAACTACAATAGGTTTAAATTATGATAATGTAAAATTTTTAAAAGACATACATAGGATTAACAATGAGATGGTTGTCATCAAAAGGCAACTGGATGATAATCCATATTTGATAGGTAAATATTCTTTTCCTCATATATGTAAAACTAAAGAAAAGATTTGTTATTATACTTTTTTTGAATTGGATCATGATCCTAGCACTTGTATAGTTGTATAAAAATTTAGAAGGTATATTCAAGGGAAATGGACTATTTATATTGATTTTACTAACAATATAAATATGTGTGTATATGATGATTATTAACATGAATTCAAATCTAAAAATTCTTATACTATCAATACAAAACAAAAGGATTATTCTAATCAGAAAGATAATACAACTAATCATCAAAATTATTCTTCTAAAAATATTAATAAAGGGAAAGATACATAAATTAATATTTCATTTGATAATGTACTAAATATATAATATTATATATACAATATTTAATAACACCTAATATCCTAATTATAAATTCAAGAATTTCACTCATATATGACATCTAGATGTAGGAGATTACAATATTATAGATGATTTGGCTATTATTAGAGCAGGGTTTGTTAATGTAGATGATTATCCCACTAGGTTTTCTCTATAGGGTCTAGTCAAGCTTTGTTAGGTTTAATAAAGGGTCCTTTAGAGTAAATTAATCCCACATGCATGATGATGTTGTGACTTGTCTATTTTCCACTTATACAAGGAAGCTTCCTTTGTAATTTTTGGTTAATGTTTCTTAATACAATTTATTTATTGTGAAGATATTTTTCTTTCTCTTTTAATTTGTTCTTTTTGGTTTTCACTACTCCATTAAGGTTTTATTCATGAGTTTGATCCTATCTAGTAGATTTGATTATGGCACACTCTAAAATGGTACCATATCTTTGATGGTAGCCAAACATTATTGTTCATATTTTAATACTTAACATTTATCTTGTTTAAGAGTTTTTCATGATTTCAATTTTCAATGGTTTGGTAAGAATTATCAATAATCTATATAATCATGGTATCCAAATAAAAAATGGATAGTTCCTTTAGAGTTAGAATGTGTCAGAACCCTAAGATTAGATATAAACATGACCTTGTTTTGTGATAATCAAATTTTTCCCATTTTTGAGGGTTTAAAGGCAATTTTTAAAAATGTACAAATTTTGGACCATCTAGTACTCAAATTGTAATTTTATATTATTTTTTCTAAGATTTACAAACTAAAAAGTTGGTCTTTGATAAATTTTCATAAAGAATTACTTATTTTCCAAGATCTGGGTTCTTCTTATAAGGTTTTCCACTATTTTTCATTAGTTTTGATGATTTTTATAGAATTATGGATTTATAAAAATTTAAAGCTCTTTTTATCCACTTGATCCCTCCTCTATGTGTTAACATGGATCCATAAACATGTGCATGTTTTTTCACATCCATGGTTCCAAAGGCCTACTTGGTCAACCCTTCAATGTGTACTAGCCCCCATTATGCAACTGTGACATTGTAGGTTTGAAGGCCCACCCACGTGTCTATTAATTTTGTAGTGATGAAAGTATCCACATGTCGATGATTACATGGGATTAAAATTATACTAGCTTGGTTACTTACAACATGGTAACATGAAACTCTATGCACTCACATCTTCATGAAGACAAAGTCCCACTAACCCAATCACCAAATCCAAAATGACACATATCATTGAAGGCACATGTCCTTTCATGCATCCATGTCTTCATAGGTATACATGTCTAGAGTCCATCATCCAAACACTTAGTGATGTGATTATACTCCCATATTGGGTGATAGTCTTTAGTCTATCAATTTTAGCGACAGGGACTCTTCCTTCCAATAACATATGCACAACCTTCAATTTTGTGCTCGCAAGGTGTCAAACTATTCATTTATTTAAATATGTCATTTTAAGGATGATGTAACACTCACATCAATTAATGTGAGAGGGAGGAGATTCCACAAATTTGGTCTTAACCCCTAGTGATATGGTAGTTAAGCCCTTGGTCACAATGAACCCAAAATTTCTTAACTTTTTCTCCAAGTGGGTATAAGTTTATTGTGAGAAGTTGCCACTAAAAATATTTTTAACTATTTGTACACCAATTTTTAATGTAAAGTGGAGGACATTATTTTTTGCTAGAAAAAAAATATTCAAATGTGCATAACTTTCAGCATACCTCTATTTTTGAGTTGTGAATTTTTTTAGAGTGCATGATTTTTTGAAATCTATGCATTGAAAATATTTTTGTGCCTTATAGATTTAAACTTATATAGATTTAGTGAGTTTTCATATTACCAATCCACAACACACATGCTTAATTAAATATTTCATTTTTTCATTGTGGAGATATGTTCTAATTCACTTCAAATACCATTCAACTATCACAAGTGAAGTCAAAGTATAAATTCTCTTGAGAAGTAAAGGCTTTTAAAGAATCGTAATGTGTACAAAAATAGAACCAAAACCTAATTTAGATAATTTGAAGTGGTAAAATTAAATTTATAAATGACATGGTATATTATACCTATGTTTATGACTTGCTTTTTCATTTTAAATATTTAAAAACTCCAAATAAATAATGTGCTTTATTGGATAAGCTCTTTCAAAAGCAAGATTAAATGAGGGGTCATGGTCTAGAACTGAACTCATTAGTTTGAGCCCAGGTGACTTTGATATGATTCAATATTTTTTCACCAAGTTCAAATCACACATATTACACTTGAAACTATGCATCTTTGACAAAAAGACTGATCAATTGATTTTTTACATCATTGCTAAATTGGGATATGACTATTCTATATTTTTTTCTACCTTTAACACCACCAAGGCTACTCTTAGAACTACATAGACCATATTGTCCTTAGATGAATTTGATGTTGAATTAACTCAAGATCAAGACAAAGTAATTAGAATGGATACACTGAAGTCCTCCAAATCTCATGCCTTTTTTATGAGTCATGACAAATAAAATTTGTCAAGTAGTAAGGAGATGAAATAGAACAAGAAAGATCTAGAAAAAAAGAAATGATCAAAAATCTAATGCCAATATAGAATGATCAAAAGACTCTTACTATTTAAATAGGAATTCCAAGAAAGAGTGACTCTTATGTGGCTATTGTAATAAATTTGGGCATGATGAATCCAAATACATGAAGAATCGAATTAAATAAGCAACAAAAATTCTTGATAAGCACAATATCAGTGCCCTTGATTTTTTCACTTAAAGTTCATCAACACATGAGTATTTTAAGGCCAAACACAATAATAAGTGAAAACATAAGGGTAAAACACTTGTTATAGTTACAACTAAGCCTTATAAATACATCACAAAACATGGATTCATCATAAGACATGTTTGCATCCTTTGAACCTTGTTCTAGGTCTTTCATCTTATTGTTGATGATACTTATATGAAAGTTAGTGGGAGTGGATATGTTAATTTAAATGATGGGAAATTTCATTATGTTCAATGTGTTTTATCTTTATCCATAAATCTCATATCTATTTATTAGATTATTCACATTAGTTTAGGTAAGAGAGTTGAGTTCACACCTGATTATGTGGTTATTAGAGAAGGTAACAATGACTCCATTATTAAATTTGGGGAAGTATATCACTAATCCAAATTATATACTTTCTTATATTTTTCTCTTGATTAACTCTCTACTTCATTCCTCATTAATTCAGATGAGGTGGGTAAACTATAGCATGAGCTATTTGACCATATCATTTATCAGTATACAAAATAACTCAGTTGTCAATACATGGTTTTAGAGTTTTCATGAATCAAGTTTTTTAGAAAAGTTTTCTAGGAATTCATTCTTGATAAGCATCCAAAGGGTAAGTATGACAAGGGAAAATCACATAGAGATGAACATATATTAGATATTGTTCACAATGACATTACAATCCCATTTCCAAAACCTTCATTCAATAGGAATAATGTATGCATACTTTCATTGATGACTATTCAAGGAATACTTGGATGCAATTTTATAATAAAAAATATGAGGACTTTGATCATTTTCAATAATTCAAGGTGTTTGAAGATAAACATTGAGGTGAAACCATCAATATTTTATGAATCAATAATAGTGGTGAGTATGTAGGTAACTATTTTGATAAATTTTATACATCAGAGGAGATTGAATTGTTGTGTATAGTTCCATATAGTCCTCAATAGAATGGTGTTTCAGAGTGCAAGTATAGTTCCTTGAAGGAAATGACCAATTTTATGATACATTCAAAGTTTCTTACATTGTAGTATTAGGCCAAGGCCATCAATTGTGATTTTTACATATAGAACTATGTTCCTCATAAAGCATTAGATGGAGTCACTCATTTTGAAGCTTAGAGTGGTTATAAAACCATAGTAGAGAAATTATGAGTGTTTGATTTGCCTACTATGGATTGCATTGTGAAGAAGAAATGTAAGGTATTGGAACATCAGAGTTAGTATTTCAGTTTTTCTAGATATCTTGAGGTTTTTAAGGGATACCCATATATCTATCACACCACTCATGATTTTTTCATTTAGAGGAGTGTTTATTTTATAAAGGGTCCTTCAAAATTCAAAATTGCCACCTCTCACCCTTCCTTAGATGCACATGGATTTGATGATAGTTTTGATGATTTAGATATACCTAATCAACCTCTTTATGATCCAAATTATTCTTATAATTTTGACAATGACTAGTGATGAGGATTCACCTCCTTCTCCTAGATTATCTTTATATGATGAGGAATCCCCTCTTATCTCTTTGAGCATTGGTCCTCTTTGGACTAGAAGGACACTAAAAGGTGTTGGCCAATGTGTTAGAGATCCATAAAATAATAAGGGAATCCATTCATAATTTTAAGATGCCCTGCATGCTTTCATTACATCTAATTCTAATCTAAAATTATATCATGAGGTATAAGGAACTCCTATGTGGGATGGTAATATGGAATAGGAATATAGTTACTTGTATAGGAACAACACTTGGGGATTAATTCCCACATCCTAGGAGAAGACATTTTTTTTGATGTAGGTGGATCTACCAAACATAATTTACAAAAAATGGGTGTATAGATAAGTTTAAAGCATGTTTGGTAGCAAATAGTTTTTATAAGATACCTAGTATTGACTATACTAAGACATTTGGTAGAGTTTCAAAAATGAACTCAATCCGGTTCACTCTTACCATTACCACAATAAAACACTAGGATGTTCATCAAATAGATGTGAAGAGTGTTTTTATTAATGGTGACCTCAAAGAGGAAATATACATAGATTAATCATAAATATTTATGGAAGATTCTTCCTTAGTTTTCAAGCTTTGGATATCTACCTATGGCCTCAAACAATCTCCTTGATCTTGGTATTCCAATATGCAATCCTTTCTTCTTTTAGTTTGGTTCACCATATGCCATTCAGATCCAAATGTCTACATTTTATGATAGGATGATTCACTATTAATTTTGGTTTTCTACAGGGATGATCTATTGATACAAAGGAATTATCTACCCACCATCATAATAGTGAAAAATACTTTGTCTAACAGGTTCTCAATGACTTATTTGGGACTGTTACATTACTTTTTTAAGATTGAAATTTCTCAATTTGACTCTAGGATCACTATTTAACAATCCAAGGATGATATTAATTTGCCTAAATAGTTTAACATAACTGAGCATAATCCAAATGTGACTCCTTTCCTATTTGGTTTACATCTTGAGGCTATTTACCCATCATTTTTGGTTGATGCTACCTTATATCAAAAACTTGTTGGTAGTCTCATATATATTATGCACATTAAACATGAACTTTCATATGTAGTGGGAGTAGTCTCTCCATTCATGTAAGAACCACATGAACTATAATGGAAAATAGATAAGTAAATCATCAACTACATTCAACTTACTCAAAGTTTTAGGATTCAATATAGACTAGGCATCGACATTGAATTGATTGGATATGTAGATTCAGATTGGGTTGGTAATATTTAGAATCCCAAGTATACTTCATGTTATAGTCTTTCCCTTAATTTAAGCCTAATTAGTTGGTAAATAAGATACAAAATGTTATTACTTTATCTTATATAGAGGTAAAATACAAAGGAGTTGTTAATGCTACCTCTAATGCTATTTGTCTTCAAGGGATACTCACTAAGTTTGGCATATAATTTCAATGACCAATACTTATTTTTTTCAGCAACCAAAGAATAGTATATATCTACAAAAATATTTTATTCCATCAACATACCAGATATATTGAGATTCACATCTATTCCATTTAGGAGCTCATCTATGATAAGTTCATTGATCTCCACTACATATAGACAATAGATAAAATTATTGATATATTAAAAAAAACCTTAACTAAGATAAAGTATCTTCACTTAGGGCACTTCTATCTTCTTCTTCCTTAAGGGGGACATATATATGTACTAGGGTAATTCATCAGGCCTTTGTGACAGGACCCAATTATTGTACCCATCTAAGCTACAATTAAGTAGGGTGTTGGTGTATACTTTTGTCCCATTGGATTAAATCTACATAGTCTATTCAAGATTTCTTAGGCTTAAAAAAGGTCCTCCAGGAGAAAATAATTCCACATGTATAAGGATGTTGGGACATGTCTTTTTTACACATATATAAAGAACTTTCCTTTGTAATTTTTGGCTAATTCCTCTTAATACAATTTATTTATTGTGGAGTTATTTTTATTCCTCTTTAGAGTTTCTATTTTTAGTATTCTCTACTCCATATAGGTTTTTCTATGCATTCTATCATATCTAGTAGATCTAATCATATCCCACGTTGATAGGTTTTTCATTATTATGGGCTAATGATTTACTAGGATAGATTAATAAAATCAATGACGCCATTAAAAAAAAAAATTATAAGGATGTATTGAGATTTAAAGAAGAAATAAGAATAATGAACAATCCTAATTTGTTGTTTTTACTTAGATAAATGATCCTCTTGTTGATTATATTCCAATTTTATGTCTTATCTAAAATTGTTGATAAGATCATACATAATTGTATTTTAGATATTGATTCTTCAAATAATATAATGCAAAAGTTTATTACAAATCAATTATTCCTTTGATATGAAACTAATAACAAGAAACCTACACGTTTTGATTCACAACAAACTAAGAGTTGTGTTAAGTATCATGATCTTGTTTTTAAAATTACACAAGATGAAATAATTACGTGTATCACTCATGTTAAAATTTTGGATATTCCTAGTAATTATTCCATGCTTCTTGGAAGATATTGGTCATAATAAACTAGTGATTTTGTTAGAAAGGATACAACTTAGTTTCTAGTAGGAATGAGAATAGATCTTATATGAAGAGAAGATTGGTTTATCAATCTTATTGATTCTTTACCTTTTATTTTTGTTTATGTGTAAACATTAATTAGTAATTATGAGTTTTTGACCTTAGATGAAACTAAAAAATAATAGAAAAATGTTTTTTCAATAGATAGTATATGGTCTTTATATTTAGATGTAGCTTGTTCAAAATATGGTAATAGTTGAAACAAACCCAAAACAAATTTGGAATCTTATATCAGAGTACACTTTGGTCATGCTTTAGGCACACTTAAAAAACTTGATAATTAAATAGAACATTTGATGTACTCTACATATACGTGACTACAACCGAAGATGGGGAACTGAGGCAATTCACTAGAGGTAAACACATATAAAACATACTATGGAGAATTGGTTGTTGTTTAGAAAGATTATGGAATATAGGGAATATCAGTGTATTAATACACTAATAAGTACCAAGCATCATAAGTGCCAATCATACTTCCTCATAGGACCATTTCGAGGTCCTTAACCCTAAGTAAATACCTCACTCTCCTCAGTAGGTTTTTATACCACTCAAGGATGGTTAAGTTAAATAATTGGTTTAACTGATAAGGGTAATGCTATAGTTATTAAGTTAGCATCTAGGTTATTCAGGTGTTAAAAAATTGATGCTTACTATATAATTTAAATATTCACTTAAAAATTAGCGAACATACTTAATTCAATACTTGAATATTTTTACTCATTTAAGCAACAATTATATAAAAACATAAGAGGACAGATTTAGTAAAACATTCCTTAGTGCTACCGTCTAGGTTATCACACCTTACAACTTTTATGATCATTTCACTTATTTGTACCTCATTTATGTCAAACATATATGCTTATAATAATTCATGATATAGTTATGCTAATCCATATTCTATGTTACTATTTCAAATTGGCATAACTAATGGTATAAAAGAGTTTAGGGCATATATATAAGTTCACTATATAAAAGGAATTTATTGTGAAACCAAATTAATGAGTTCAAGTAGTTATCTATATAAAATAGAGTTTTATATGAATTTTATAAATACATAAGTATATTACGAATTCATTGTGATATATCTCGGAAAACCAAAACCAACAAGCATATAATGGTAGAATTCAAGCAACATATGCAACCAAGTTCATTGAGTTTTCAAGATGAGTGGAACCCAAATGAAAGGTTCCTCTTATGAAACTCTTATAAAATTTTTTTGTTGGCATCTGAGGTAACCAATGAACAAGTTGAACTTATGGGAAGGAAGCTAAAGGAACACCATAAGTATATATTATATACTATTTAATATGGTATGATAACTATTTACCATTTTCAGACTTTATTGTAGTTTTATAGAATGTACTCATGTATATAAGTAAATAAGGAAATCATTGTATATGAACATTCATTGAATTATAAGAATTATCAATTTTTTTTCTAATTGATATAAATGTTTACAAGTTACTTTCAGATTTCAAAATCATACATAAGTTAGATAATGATATTGCATAAATGAAACATACCTCACATGAAACCAATATGATAGAGGAACATATTTATTTCATTTTTCTCAGTTATGTTATTGGGATTATGCATTGTTGCAAGGGTTAGATATTCCAATGCAACTACGTTTTTAAAAATGCGAGTAACCAACTACCCAATTAATAGTTTAGCTAAGGTAAATGCTATTCCATTTTTATATTTCTCATTTTGAATTAAAAAAAAAACTAGAGTAAAGTATCCATATTTATGTATTCCATGATAAAACTTGAAGCAATTATTAAATTTTATCTTATTCCCCTCAAACCAATTTATTTAGAATTATACATCTAGAGAACTAATGCAAAACATCCACATGATTATATTTCCATAGAATGACAAACTAAAATAAGTATTAACCTATATAAGGATTCCATTCATAAATGTTTTAATTTATTTCAATTGAAAAAAATTTCAAACTATAGGTCTCACATAAAAAATCTAAGTAAATATTAATTGAAAATTGACATCAAGAATTAATAGTGAATTTTCTTAAAGATCTTATAGCTAACAAATAGTCAAACTAGGAAAAATAAACTCAATCATATACAAGAAAGTTAAATTTAAGATGAATTAATATATTCATAAGCAAACATCTTAGCAATTGATTGTATTAGACATCAAAATCCCACCATGGATTATTAGATCAATTCAGCATTACAACATATAAATATTAGTAGTATGTTCAGTCAATTCCTACTAATTATAATTTAAGGAATAAAGATTTAACTTAATAGTTTAACAATACAAGTTACCTACATAACAAATTTAAATATATTTCAACTTAAGCTTTCAATAGTCCAATTCTATAATCTATTCATGTCATTCATTAGCAGTCAACAAGATCATTATGATAATTTAAATTTAACAACTATATATATATATATATATATATATATATATATATATATAAGTTAACAAATCAAATCAATAAATACATTGTTACCATCTTCCATTCGAAGTCATTGAAGCAAGAAGTTAAACACGAACCAACTAATCAAGAACTTGTCCCATTATCCATATGAGCCCTCTATCGATGGACCTTAACACCCCAACCATCAGTAGGATGATGATTATAGTAATCAGGAAAAATAATGAATTATGAGCACAATTATATCTGAAGAAAGACATTACAAACAAAATACACATACAATAAAATCCATTCATTCTAAGATGAGATGAGAATAATCAATCCTATAAGTATAAATTAAGAGTGGGGATGGTTATCCTAGACTGTCGAATGATATAAAATGGATTAATCCTAATCCATTATATATCTTTTGTGTTTATCCTAGTTATAACCCCATCTAATTTGTGATTGGTATGTAATTGTTCACACCCATAGCATATACTTCTAACCATTCAGGTCTAGTCTAGGAAAGAAAATACACCTATTCTAATAAATAACAAATATAATTTAAATAATAACCATATTTGATTAAGTAAAAATGTTAATTTAATCATCATGGAGTCACTAATCATGAAACTCAATGTAATAAGTACATACAAGACCCAACAACCTTAAAAGACTAAATCAAGTATAATAAAATCATATTATTAGATAACTTGAAGGCACTCTCCTAAACATATATAAAATTCCAAACATAAATCTTGACATAGTTAATAAAATGATAAGGTCATGATTAGCAAACATCATCAACAAACCAAGTGAATGATAGAATAATCAAAAGTTCAACAAAAGTAAATGTTTGAATACCAAGTTGAAATGGAAGACTATGAAAGTATGTATACAACTTAATCCAATCACCAAAGAAAATGTAGTCACCCAATTATTTAGTGTATAAAATCATTAATATATATATATATATATATATATATATATTAAATAACCAAACCATAACTAGTTCAATAAGTAAAATGATGACATATATACCATTCATAGAATTCCAATATTGATTTGAAGGGGTATAATATCATAAAATAAAACATGCTTAAAACATCAATCCCAAAAATAAATAACCTAGAGTCCAAGAAAAAACGCATCCACATATAGAGTATATAAAACCTATGTGTATATTGTGTGTGTGTGTGTGTGTGTGCGTGTGTGTGTGTGTGTGTGTGTGTGTGTGTGTGTGTGTGTGTGTGTGTGTGTGTGTGTGTGTGTGTGTGTGTGTGTGTGTGTGTGTGTGTGTGTGTGTGTGTGTGTGTGTGTGTGTGTGTGTGTGTGTGTGTGAGTGTGTGTGTGTCTGTGTACTTATGTATAGATACATACATTTATATATGTGTGTGTGTGTATGTATATATAGAAATGAACCCTAATAGGTTGATAATCAAAAAATTGTGACACGGTCACTTGATAATAATTTCTAGGTCAATTTAAAAGAAAAGAGTAAAGGTTCAAATCCTCCAAAATCATGGTTTGAAACTATAAAAACCCCAAAGATAAAACAAATACCAAGTGATGAATTTCAACTTATAATATCAATTATAAAAATGGTAGAGTTCAATATTCATCAAGGTGGTACAATATCAAAATAACTAGAATGATTGGGAACCTATGCAAATATGAAGCACCATATGAGATAGTTAAAAAATCATGTAATAAGACCCAAATAATAAAATATTAATAACCCAGATAAATAATGCCTAGAGAAACCAACATATCCATAATCAAATTAAAATAATGTCAAAAAGGAAAACAACACAAATTGATTTAACAAAATAACCAAAAGGTCTTTAGATATAGACATTAAATTGGATTTACCCAATGAATTTAGGGAATAAATATGACCTTCATCCAAAAAAAGGTAGTTAGTTCCAAAGAAATGCAATCATACAAAAAACATAGTCGATTCCTCAAATCCCACATAGTTGCATGCTAATGAGTTTCATCTTATCCATAAGAGAACACCCTTGGTTCATATAAAACCTAAACACTCATGCATATATAAATGAGAACCCAATAGACTATTATTTTATAAAATACAATCTTTAAAAGAAAAGAACACATATTCAAAATAGTTAAAAACATAGGCTTCGCCAAACATTATTGCAACATTATAAGAAATACAATCATCTTAACACATGAACAACACACAATTTTTCAACATAGATCACATTGTAGACACCTAAAACTGGTCATCGATAACCTCCAACTAGGATTTTGATCAATTTACACTAAAATGCACAATTTGGCTTTAAAACACTAATACACATTAAATAAGTTGAAATTTATATATTTAAAGTGCCGATTTTGGCAAAGGTATCCCTAAATGGGGTAGTGCAATTTATGGGCCATCTAACTTTGATTAGATTATTTTGAGTCAAAATACTAATTTTGTACCTAGGTGCTCTGGATTGCTCTTTTCTATCAATTATATTACACCAGACATGTTCCTTTGTTATTTGGTGTTGGTAACATCATAAATGGGATAATGGATCTAATGCATCTGATATTAACTTCCAATTCCAATCTAGTAAAAATTTAGACCAATAATAAGGAATTCTTATCAATTTGAGCAATTTGTGCACAAAGTGCTTAATCATGCTTAAGAGATAATTTAATCAAATTAGATCTTAATTACGAATTCAAAGGAAACTTGTTGAATATTTGTTTTTATAAATGAATATTAAATAACTATATCATCAGGTGACCTCATTTCTTGGGAAGATATCCCTAGGCCATAAATGCCACAAATATCTAAATCAAGCCACCCCATGCCTCATCAAAGATATTCCATGCCTATTAAATGCTCCTCTATCCCAAATATTTATGGGTCTATTTATGAATTTTAATTACAAAATTGGATTAATCCTTAGCCACACATCTCAATCTTGAGATGGATGGTTTAGGTTGATTCTAGCCATTTGTAAAAATATATAAATAGGAGGCCTTACCACATGAATTGTAAGATTAACTTGTGCAAAGTTACCATACCAAATTGATTCCAAAAGTCTCTCACATGCCAAAGTTATGATGTTAAAATATTGAAGCCAAAGCCAAGAAAGGTGCTAAGGAGAGATGGAGGTAATCAAGCTTCCATTGCTGCAAAATTTATGAGCAGAAACCGAGCAAGTCACTACAACAAAAAATTTGGAGCAACTAGGAAGGTGAAGGATTACTATTTTTTATTAATTTTAGTTGTGATTTTCATTTGTTTTTATTATTAATCTCACCCTAGTAACTAGGCATGAAGGTGTTAGTTTAGTGCACTTTTTGTTTGATTTATACACCAACACAATACTAATATCCCCTTCATCATCAAACTATTAATTTACATAATGGTACACCTGGTGGGATCGTAACCCACAAATTTTCTCAAAAAGCCTATAGAAGCAACCTACTAACCATTGTCATGTAGGATCTTGGAGTGTGGAGGCAAACAAGGCAAAAATTTGAGCAAAAAAGGTCCATTTTTATAAACCACATTTTTATTCTCAAGACTATCAACTTGGCCCAACTTAGCTTTGATTCAACCCAAATCAACTCTGGTTTGGCCAAAATCAACTCTGGCTCAACCCAACTTGGCTCTAGCTTAGCCCAATATAGCTCTAGATTAGCCCAACTTAGCTTTAGTTTAGCTCAACTCAACTCTAGCTTAGCCTAACTTAGCTCTGGCTTAGCCCAACTCATCTTTGGTTTGGCCCAACTTAGCTCTAGCTCAACCTAACTTAGCTCTGGTTTAGCCTAACTCATCTCTAGCTTATCCCAACTTAGCTTTAGTTTGACCTAACTCACCTTTGGATTAGGCCAACTTGACTCTGCTTCACCCTAACTCACCCTGAATATCAACCCAACTCATCTATATAATCTAACTCCCCTGTCCAACCCAATTCACCTATCAACCTAGCTCACCTACCAACCCCACTCATCTATCCAATCCAACTTTCCTATCAACCTGACTCACTTGTCAACCTAACTCACCTATCAACCCAACTCGACAGTCAACCTGAGAGCTCATTTTTCAAAAGTTCTTATTTCATACTCAAAGGTGCTTCAAAGCTAAGTAACTTGCTAAATTTTTTATTGTAGGAACTACATAGAAAGTCATTTAATCAAACTAAATTAGTGCCTTTCACACTGCATTTGAGGGTTTTAAAATGAATTAAGAACTCTCTTTTTGGGTTTAATGAAAAATTCAAATGCTTAAGTGAATGCTTTGATAATTGTGCTTTCAATGTTACAACTTAAGACTAAGGGGTCAAAATAACACCACCTAATCTTTATTTTAGTGCTTAAAATGGAACACACTTGTCAATTTTTGTTTTAAATAGTTATTTAATTAGAACTTTTTTGGAAAAGAGAAGGTTTGCATGTGTATGCTCATCCACTTGTCCCCTTTAGGGAATGCTTGGAATCAAAAGTGCCATCTTTATTGTAAACATGCCTAGTCCATAGAAAGAATGTCATCTAAATCACCCCCCAAAAACTTTTCATACTTTGGGTGACCTCGAAAATGACCCTAAAGTCTTTCTTTTTGTCTTTAATTTTATTGCATCTTGACTTATGAGGGGGACTTCATTACCTCTCGCAAGTTCTTTAGGGAAGCTTTGACCTAGGGTTTTACCTCCTAGCACTGACTTCACCCAATCTCATTAGGATTAGAGGTTTGATTAGTTAAACCACCTTCTAGTGATAGAGTTTCACATTGAATGTATTTATACTTTAGACATTGCACTACACTAAGAAAGTGATGGATGTAGTGGTTGCAAAAAGGACTAGACCATTTTGAAACAAGTCAAATGTTGTGGACCCAAAATATGTGCTTTTATTTTATATAATTTAACATGAAATTCATTGTGTAATTGATTCCCCTAAAAACATTTGAAAACCAATTAGTTTTAGTCAACCCCACATTTCCATACCCTTGATAGGATATAGACGATTATACGTAGAGTAATTTGGTCTTTTTTTCTTGGTATATTTTGAGACTAAAACGTGACTATTTTTTTGTAAACCATGCCAAAATAAATTTGTTTATATGTCACTCTTTTGTCTAAAGAGGCATTATGATGGTTGTTTTACACCACACTTATGCCTTGATTTTTTTTTTAAAATTGTTTGTGTGTGTCACATTTGAGTTGTGGAGGGTAGTTTTATGCTACCAAAATCATATCAAACCATTTTGCCTTTAATTCTTTGTAACATAACATTGATCGCATCAATTAATCATCCTTATGCCATTAGGATACTTAGTTTATTTCAAAAATTGTTTACCATTGTGTTAAAAACCATTAGTTTTAAACCATGTCACATCAACCATTTAAACCTTGTTTATGTGTCGTCATGCTATCCAATCTTGTCTAGCTTGTTTGGTCAAATACTATTTTTCAATGTTGAGTTTTCAATTAACCTTGTTAAGTTTAGATTCAAACATTGATTGATTTTTATTTAGGCCTCAGTTCGTGGGGTTGATACATAGATCTTTTTCTTTTAGGTTGCATAACTCTGGTTAATCAATTACCCAATTTTGAAAACTATTGATGGTTTGTTTGTTCAATGCCTATACTCATCATTGTTTGTGCCTTTATTTGAGATAACACAACCTTTCTCCAAGAAATTTTTACCTTATAGATTATACCAACTGATCATGTTTATGTTTGATTCCATGTGTTGGGCCTATGCCAAAGCTATTTCCAAACTTGTTAGATTAAATCAAGTCACATCATCTTTTATTTCAAAGTATAGATTTTGATGCCATTTGGCTTAAAGTCCTAGCACATCTTGTTTGAGCCTAGCTTTTGACTCTACATTCGGATAAAAGATCTAGTGACTATTTTCCCTTTTCCTAGTTTAGACCTTATTTAGAACAAATTGACCTAGACTTTTGACATGTCATTTTTTATTAAAATGCTTGACCTTTTGTGTGTATGACATTTGATGTTAGCTTTTTTTATGCCAAGTCTTATCAAAAACCATTTTTGAGATACAACTACACCTTCAACCAAGCTAGACCATGTTTTAACCAATCATCCTTTGGACATATTTTTCAAAGTTTGAAGAATTCTAAACCTTTTTGTTTCAGAGATTTCATCATTTATATAGATATGTCTAGCTACACTTATGGTGGAGTCACATAAAATACAAATTGTGATAGAATGGCCATACAAAATCCCACTAGAAACCCCTACAGAGATAGGTTTTCTAAGAAGTTTTATTATTCTCCCTATAGTACATCAAATGGGGAAAACAGTCAAAGGCCAGCTTGCAATCCAACGTAAAACTCTAATTGGGAAGATATCATTTTTGAAGTGTACTTAGATGTTTGGGCTTACATAAGTAATTAGTCTCCACCACGTCATACCATTTCTATTCCAAGACCACAAAATCATACCATTTCCATACCAAGACCTAGTACTTTAGCTTGTGCAAGCAACCAAGATCCACAACACCCTTCCATCATTCTAAGAAGTAGTCCTTTAGTTTATGTTTTCAATCAAGCTCTACACCACCCTATCGTTACCATCTTAAGACTTTGTTCTTTGGCTCATGTGAGAAATTATGATCCCCAATGCCTTACCATTATCCAAACATAGGCCATTACTCTTCCATTACTAATCCCATCTAAAAATCAACCAATCCAATCATTCAAAGACCAAGTTGTATTCAAAACTAGTATTTTCTAACTCATTGGAAACTAAGGCCAAATTAACAAATCAATCCAAGATGTTTTTATTGAACCAACCATTTAAAATAAGTCAACCTATGATGAATTACCTTTCAATCCTATATCTATTATCGAGGAGTCTCACTCTGATGAGCCAGTCTTTGTTGAGTCACTTCTTAATGATTATAACCACCTTTGGGAAAATCATTACCTCGACCATATGCCTATTTTTTAAGAGCATCCTATTGATAAGCTAATATTTGAGGAGTTATCTCTTGACCTTTTTCACATTATAAAGGAGTATCACTTTGACAAACTAGTCTTGGTAGAGCCCATCATGCCATTACAGGTTGTTACTTGTCCAATACCAAACATTCAATAAGACATCATTTTAATAGATTACCCATCAAATAGATAATAAAATTTAGATTTAGGTTATACTATTAGATAGACATCATATTTATCATTAGAATGAGAATCAACATTAATCTCAATATCAAATTCAGAGTCCCTTGAGTCAAAATCAGATTCAACATAAGACTATGTTCATGGTTGTTACAACATTAGTAATGAATGCGTTGAAAATAAATTTAAACACATTTATGATCCTTCTATGGTTTTTGAGGATGATTACTTCAGATTTGACACAAGTTCTCTTAGTATCTTCTACGAGGATTGTGTAACCTTTCCTAATTCCATTATCATGTCACATACCATTACCATAAACCAACATAGCCATATTATTGACATTCCATCTCCCAAAAGTGTTTATTATGATTGATAGAATCAAAATTTATTGAACTACATCCATGGTGATAGAGTAGTTGAAGAAGAGAAAGGAGGTGAAGAGCACATTCATGTAATAGAAGAACACTCTCCTAGTGAATCCTTTTCGAAGGTAGTAAGGAACATGCAATTATCAACCTCAACATATTCTAGTGAAACTTTTTTGGAAGCACTTGGAAAAAATCAAAGTCAAAAGTCAACATTTATTAGTGAAACCTTCTTGGAGGAACTATGGGAAAATCAAGACAAATTTATTGATGAAAACCTCTTTGAGGCACTAATAGCTAATCACAAAAGTTCTTCATTGCTTGATGAAGACAAAATCAAAGATCAAATCAAAATAGATTTCTATCTATAACCTAATCAAATGGTAGCTAATCTTAGGCCCAAATAATAGAAAAGATTTATGCTCCTATTGAGAGAAGAAGTCTTTGACCCCACCACAACCAAAGTCATGTCAAATTTGACATCAACAATATTACGTGTGACTAAATGTCCTGATCTTCATTTATTTTCCAACCATTTAAAATTCCATTATCATCTACCATTCCATTTCAAAATCAAAAATACCATCCATTTTTTCCCCTTGTTTTCCATCCATGGTGGCACATTCCTTTATATAGGCTACAAACATACCTTGTCTCAATGTTTGAAGGAATCAAAATCAATGACCAACAAAAACCATAACAAAATTCTCAGAATCCAAATTTCCAGGTAGTTCTTAATGGAGAAGCTACTCAGATGAGGTGTGGGCTAGAAATTAGCATGATTAAGTATTTTTTTTGTATCATTTGTTGATTAGTATGTGCATCTCTCCATCAAAAGGAGCAATATAATAAAAAACCACACCTAGGCCAAAATCATGTACCATACCATTTCACATTGCCATGCCATTACTACTGTTACATATCCTTTAACCACTGTCATGTATCCTTCCATTTACCCCATCATTTGAGGGCATCCCTCTTACCATTTTTATCTAACCTATAAAAAACCATCATTATCTTAAAGCAATGCCATTCCATCCTATCTAGACCAAAGCCTATTTTTAGTTTTCCTATCTAATCATGTTTTGATCTTGGTTACTTTGGTTCTTTCCATAACTTTTACAGAGGGATTCCAACCATGTTTAAAAAATCAATCTAATCCATGTTTAAATGATAGTATATGAAGGTAATGTGATAGTTTATCTGGTAAGATATATTTCATTTTCCATTCTATATCAAGTTTGTTTATGTGAACCTGATTATAACCACCTATGGGCAAATTAGTGTCTCACCAGTATTGTTACTAGTTATAATTGCCTATGGGAAAATTAATATCATTTATATATTCCATTATATCCTAGTTATAACTTCCTATGGTAAAAATAGGGGCTACACTTGTTTATCATGAATTTTCACGTCACCTTACCATTATTGTTTTCATATGATTGGCCATTTATCGGATTTGAGAACTTGTCAGGACCTAGTTGGTTTTTCCCCACCTTTTATATGGATGGAATTAATATGAATTGAGGTCATTTTTGGTATATTTAGGTTATGCTAGATTAATTTTGAGGTCACTTCAGTCCCCCTTTCCATATGTTCTCACCATTTTTTGAGAAACATAAGACAAATACTCATTATTTTGTGAGTAACCTATGCCAAACGCTCTCGATGTTTTGTAAGTATGTATCTAATCATTATATAAAAAGCTAAGATACATAAAAACGTAAAAAAAAAAAAAACATTTATAACATTTTAAAAAATCTAAAAACATTTATCTTGTATAAGCTTAGTCAATTATCCTCGATCCACCATATTGGGCCAAAGTCATTGTTAGGATGCTTTCTTTTGATTTTATTTTCAATATTTATATTTGTTTATTTATTTCATGTTGTTTGTTTATTTGTGTCTTTAATTTTTTTCTCTTCTTGCCTATTTGTTTTCTTTCAGTACTGTCACCTTAACTCATTCTATATGTGTTTAATTGGGTGATTCCTTGTGCAAATTATTTTTGAGTCCATTCATATTCATATGTCAACATTTTCATCATGGTTTTTATCATTGGTACATTATTTTTGAGTGTTTATTATATTGGGAGTCAGTCATTATGTATTTTTTGGCTAAGTCTTCATGGTTTTCTATCATGATGCCTACCATCACATGCTACAACAAAAATCATCTTTAAGAAGGTCTAAAATAAATGGAGACATAAAATTTTCTCCTTGGCACCTTGGAAAATCCTTCCACCCATCTTGATCGAATCAACCCATTGCCCCTTCTAGTTGTATCATTGCTAATAAGGATGAGCATCTCCCTGTCGGTAGGTATAACTAAATCACTTCTAATGATCAATCTTATTCTTCTTTTCATCTCTTTCCTCACTTTACACATTCTCATCTTTAGTTTGTATTCTAGTTTATATCCTTGATTTATGGTCGATAATCAACCTAATTGGGGCACCATCATCTTTAGCCAATCCCGGTCCTCTTAATGTTTAGAACTGCCTATAGGAAAATCATTAGTTTGGCTTTTATTTTTGATTATAACTTCATTTGAGTAAATCATCACCCTTTTTAAATCAATTCATGCAATAATTTTATGATTTGGATTAATCTTAACCATGAGTTAATTCCACCTTTCTTCTTGTTTATTTTTAAGGGATCATCCATCAATAAATGTGATGGCCACTCCCTTAAGGGGGCATCATCCTAGGCTTCCCAAACACTATTTGGAGCTTTGTTATTCAACCATCATCTTATTTTTAGCATATAGGCATTTTATCACTATTTGAGAAGACATTTCATTGCCTATATTTTGCAACATCTTCCGAAATAGGGGAAAACTATAGACACCTAAAACTAGCCACCATTAACCTCCAACCTGGATTTTGACCAATTTCCATCAAAATGCACAATTTGGATTAAAAACACTAAAACACATTAAATAAGTTTAAATTTATATATTCAAAGTACCAAGTTTGGATAGGGTATCCCCACATGGGGTAGTGCAATTTATGGGTTAGCTAACTTTGAATAGATCATTCCAAGTCAGAATGTCAATTTTACACCTCGATGCTTTGGATTGCTCTTTTCTATAAAAAATCTTTCACGGGACATTTTTTATAGCATGTTTGTAACATCCTAAATGGGATAATGGATCTAACACATCTGACATTGATTTCCAATTCCAATCTAGTCAAATTTTGGACCAACAATAAGGTATTCTAATCAATTTGAGTAATTTGTGCACAAATTCATTAATCATGCTTAAGATTTAATTAAACCAAATTAGAGCCTAATTAATAATTCCATAGAAACTTGCTTAATACATTTTTTTAGAAATTAATATTGAATAATTGCATCATCAAGTGACCTCATTTCATGGGAAGATATCCCTAGGCCATAAATGCCACAAATATCTCAATCAAGCCACCCCATGCCTCATCAAATCTCTTCCATGCCTATTTAATGCTCATCTATCCCAAATATTGATGAACCTATTTATTAATTTTAATTTTAAAATTAGATTAATTTTTAGCCACACATCTCAATCTTGAGATGGATGGTTCAACTTGAATATACCCATTTGCAAAAATATATAAATAGGAGGCCTTGCAACATGAATTTTAAGATTAACTTGTGAAAATTTATCATGCCAAATTGATTCCAAAAATATCTCACATGCCAAATTTATGATGTCAAAATATTGAAACCAACTCCAAATAAGGTGTGAAGGAGAGATGGAGGTTGTCAAGCTTCTATTTATGCAGACTTCATAAGCACAAACTGAGCAAGCCACTACAAAAAAGCATTTAGATCATCCAAGGAAGGTGAAGGATTATTGTTTTTTCTTACTTTTTATTTGTTATTTTCATTTTTTTGTTATTAAGCTCACCCTAGTAACTAGGCATGAAGGTGTTAGTTTAGTGTGTTTTTGAGTTGATTTATCCACTAACACAATACTAATCTTCCCTTCATAATAGAATTACTATTTCACACACACCCATATAGTGATATAGATATGCATATATATCTCTAATGTGTATACATTTATTTCAAGTTTATAAGAAATAAACATATTGATATATTGATATAGTGAGTTTTCATATGTACCCAAAAGTTTGAAGACTCTGGCTACATGCACAACCTCTATTTTTTTCATCATTATAATAATCCATAAAAAATTGAAATAGAAAAAGAATAAATCAAAGACTTACTTGAAAACATGTAAATAATTTTAGAAAAGGTGAAATCCCTAAGACTCACCTGAGGTAGTCATAGGCTTTCCAATCCAACCAGTTCACAATTAAAACTAGGCAAACCTTTTTACTGTTTACACTCATAATTCTCCATATTCATAATATTATGTCTATCATCCACATTCCCCATTCCTTTATATTCCTTCCCCCATACCCCCAATATAATCACAATAAATTTTAAGAGGAGAGATAAACCCACCATATCCCAAGGCAATCCTACCAACCTTACCATTAATGGTGAGTCTGAAAGGCTCAATAATTAATCACACTTTTGCTAATGAAAAACTAGATTAGTACAAACAAAAATAATTAACCAAAACCAAATTGAATATCCTTGAAACCTTTGCTACCTGCCTTATTAAATGAGGCTTATATCAATTACCACGTAAACCATCAACCTAAGTAAATGTTTAATCAACATTAAACCAATGTTTGAACCAAGACACAACTTCATCACCATTAAAAAATATGCCTACCACCTTATATAATATTGCTTATATCAAAGCGGGGGTTAGAGTAGCATGGGGTGATAATGGTTTCTAAGGGGTGTTTAGGTCTAGGTGGTTTAGTTATGTTTAAGTATGAATTTAATATATCTATAGGGTCCAAAATAGAACATAGGTGGTTTAGAGAGCCTTTAGTAATATATAATGAAGCCATGAGTATGGGAAAGTTTGTGGCTAATAAACATATAATAGAAACATAACAAATCATAACCATAAATAATGACATATATAATGGAATTGGTAAAGCACAATGATAATACAACACAAAGACCATATCTGACAAACACATAATGAATATATGATGACCAAATCAAATTATCTAAAGGATAATCAAATAATAGTATACCTATCAGTCATATTGATGTGCTCAAAAATCATTATTCTAAGATTATGACATCCACCACCTACCTAGCTCATAGACAACCTATAATCACCAAAATAGCATAAATCACATTATGTCATAAATTTATAATCAATATAGATTATAAAATCATCATCAATAAAATTAAATAGTACATAATATAATAAATCATAAAATAAGTACACAACCAACACTGTTATAGAAAATACCACAATAATCCATCTAAACAATAGCTAAATCAATCTAGCATCATAATGTCAATGTAATAATATAAAAATATATATGAAAATATGGGATCATAAAATATTCGTCCTTGGAAGGGATACATCATGATGTCTTAATAAAAAAGCCATTCATAATGTTGTCTAAAAACATGAGCATCTTCCCAAGTGTCATTTATTTTGCTGATAGGGTCCCATTGCACAAAAATCTATTGTATGTCCCTATTATGTATCTTAACACTGTGATGGTCTAGGATTATAACTAGTTCTAACTAGATCTTTTCCTCTTCCATGACCTTTAAATGAGTCCAATCCAAAACATGAGATGGATCATGTATATACTTTCTCAATAATGCAACATGAAAAACATCATTAATTCTTGAAAGATAAGGATGAAGTGTTGGCTGGTAAGCAATAGGAATGACATATTTCATTATGTCAAAAGGCCTAAAAAATCACAATGCTAACTTGGTTGTCTTTCCAAATTTAGTTGAAATCTTCTACAGTCTAATGTGTAGAAAAAAATTATCCCCTATATTAAATTCCCATGGAGTTATTTTAAGATCTACATAGCTTTTTTGTCTTTTAGAATATACTTTTAAATTCTACCTTATTATTTCCATCTGCCTATCATATTATAGTAGAAAATTAGTCCCATTAATTTCCCTATTTTCTAAGTTGTCCCAACCAATAGGTGTCCTACACTTATGCCCAGATAAGGCTTCAAATGGAGACATCTTAATAGCTGAATGGTAGGAATTATTAAATGTAAATTCAACTAGATGAATATAATCCTCTCATTTATTTTGTTGATCTATTACATACATACACAACATGTGTTCAACCACTTGGTTGAGTCATTATATTTTCCCATATATTTCTAAATGATATAAAAAGCTAAAATTCATCTTTGTTCCAAAGGCTATAGTTAAAATGCACCAAAACCTTGACATAAATAATTTATCTTGATCTGATATGATCACCTCAGGTATGCCATGGAGTCTAACTACTTCCTTTAAAAAGTATTTTATAAATACAAATGCATCATTTGTCAAATTTCTAGTAATAAAGTGGTCAGCTTTAGTTGATTTATAAATCACTATCATGATTTTATCATGCTTGTTATATGATTTTGGTATCCCTGTAATAAAATTGAGTGAGACTATAACCTATTTATCCTTAAGAATATCATAAGGGTACAACAACCTTCCTGGATGGAAATGTTTAGCCTTAACCCATTGGAATTCTAAGTATTTTGATATAAATTCAATGACATCATGCTTCATCCTAGGTCAAAAATAGAGCTTTTCAGCTCATGCATCATTTTTTTAACACTTGGATGAGCATAATAAGGTGTCCTATGCAATTTATTAAGCACATAATTTCTCAATTCACCCATCCTAGGGACATAAATTCTATCTTTATCCCTAATTAGGTCATCTATTGTAACAAAAAATTTAGCAAATCTTTTTGCTACTAGCTCATCAACCAAACATGCTCTTAATTCATGGTAAAACACATCATCAAGTTATAGTTATAAAAGATCACTTCTTAAATTTCCTTGTAACACTGACAAGGTAGAAATATATGTGTATCTATTCAGTGTATCATCCACATGATTATCCTTGCATTTGATATGATATATACATGTCAAAATTGCTCAAAAATTCTATCCACCTATGTTGGCATGCATTTAAATATTTTTGAGAGAATAAATACTCAAGGCTTATATGATCAAATTTTACTTGGAAAGGCCTTATTAATAGAAAATGTTTCCATTTCTTAAGTGCATGGATAATGGAAACAAGTTCCATGTCATGTGTAGGATAATTCTTTTCATGTTCTTTTAATTTTCATGACTCATAAGACACAACCTTACCATCTTGAGTCAAGATAGCTCCATAGCCTTCCTTAGAAGCATCAACCTAAAATTTAAAGATACCATTTGGGTCTGATATGAAAAAAATAGGAGTTGTAGTAAGCAACCCCTTTAATTTAATAAAAGCTTCCTCACATGAAGGATTCCATACTAACTTCTTTCCTTTGCATTGCAAATAAATGATGGGATAAGCCACACTATTTTTTTTTTCAACAAAGCGCCAGTAATAAGTAGCCAAACACATGAAGCCTCACACTTCATGTACATTGGAAGGATTAGGCCAATATTGTATAGCTTTGATCTTGGAGGGTTAAATAGAAATGCCTTCTTCAAAAATAATGTGTCTTAAATAATGAATTTTAGATTCATAAAATCAACATTTAAATTTCTTTACATAAATCTTATGCTATCTTAGTCTTTAGAAGACTAGACAAAGGTGTTGATCATGTTTTACCTCATCTTAAGAATAAATTAGAATATCATCATGAAAAACCAGCATAAACTTATCCAAGTAATATCTAAATATGTTGTTCATAAGATTCATGAAGGTTGGCAATACATTAGTTAAGCTGAAAGGTAGAACCATAAATTAATAGTGTCCATAGTGGGTTCTAAAGGAAGTTTTATGAATGTCTTGTTCCTTGATGTGTAACTCATGGTAACCAGAACTCAAGTCTATCTTAGAAAAGATTGCATCACCTTCCATTTGGATAAAAAAATCATCGATTCTTGGAAAAGGATAGTGGTTTTTTATTGTTACCTTGTTCAACATGTGGTAATCAATACAAAACCTTAGAGTACCATCCTTATTATTCACAAAGACTACCAAATCACCCAAAGGAAACACAATTAGTCGTATGCTTCCAATGTCTAAAAGTACTTGTAGTTTAACTTTTAAATCTTGTAGATCCACCACATTCATGTGGTAAGGCGCCTTACATGTAAGGGAAGATCTAGGTATGATGTCAATAGAAAAATCAAATTCTCACTTAGGTGGTAACCTAAGTAGCTTTCCAGGAAAGACATCCATAAACTCCCTTAATATAGGAAAATTTGCATGTTTCATGTCTTTCTCATTATACATTTCTTGAAGTTGGACTATATAGAGCTTGAAACCTTTTCTAATAGTTCTTTTCAACTGTAGAGCTGAAAGTGTTTTATGTCTCACTTACCCTTGCATGCCTTAGAAATTTACAATTGGGCCAAGGTCATTGGTGCATCACACTCTTTTACCAACACACTCAAGTATGGATTGATGTTAATACAACCAATCCATCCTAAGGATGAGACCATACGACATGAAGGGCATGAGAAAAAAATTCACCTTGGTTTCAGAAACACCAAGATCTAATTTTGCTTGTTTCAAGCATTCAAAAATAGGCACTTTCTTGCTAGTACTAATTTCTACTTCCTAACCTTCTCTTATCAAGAACAATTTACTATTACATTTTTTAGCAGTAAAAAAGAGAAATAATATAGCCTATTATACTAGAATAGATTAGAATAGTCAAGGGAAAACCGTTAATTATACCTTGGGTCTCAATTGGAGTGGTTTTTAAGTTAACATTGTGATTATAAACAATAACATACACTCTATGGTTTGTTGTTTGGTTTGATGTTTAAAATGCCATTAAAAGTTCACCTTTACTTGCTAAATCCAATTTGACTAAACCCTTCATTATATTTGTGAATGCAATTGATAAATTTATAGGTGTTTTGATAATTCAAAGTTATGACAATAGTGATGAAAAGCCTATTATTTACAATATCCATGTTTTAAAAGATACAAAAACCACGTATCTTATTATTTAAAATTTTGTTGTCTTTAGTTTCTTCATTAATCAAATTTCAATATCTATTAATGGGAAATAAGGTTATTGTAAGATCTAATGTACCTTTTATTTCTTACCTTTTGAAGCAACCAACTATTTAGGAAGGTTAGAAAAATCAGTTTTGAGAATTCAAGAGTTTCATCTTGAATTCAAAATGTTTAGAACCATATAAATAAATGATTTGGAAAAACAATTAGCTAAAAATGCTTCTTTTAATATAAATGTTTTGGTTTTATCTATTGGTGATTCTTTAAATGGTAAACCTCATTTTCAGTCCATGAATGCTACTATTTTTTCTAAAAAAATAAATTTACACATGAAATGAATGATTGGGATTGTTTATTGGTTGAGGATAATTGGTATCAGGCCTTGGTTTTTTATTTTAAAATTGAAGCTTGTCTTAACAGTTTAGATAAAATACAATGATGAACTTTGATGTTTCAATCTTTAAATTTATATTTGTTAGAAAAAATTTTATTTTATAAGAACAAAGATGGTTTTTTATTAAGATGCTTAAACCATGATCAAACTCAGAAAGTTCTTAGGGCACATCATGAAGGAGTTTTTGGTGGTCAGTATGTTGTAAAAAAATACTACATTAAAAATTTTATGCACATATTATTATTCACGTATTTTATTTCAAGATGCTTATAATCTAGTTCATGCATGCATGCCTTGTGAATTATTTATTGGTAGACATAAATTACCTCAATTCCTTTAGATCATATAATTCATAATAAACCATTTACCAAATGGGGAATTGACTTTTTTATATATTCGTACACCTTCTTCTTCTAGTCATTAATATATTCTAAGTTTTAGAGATTATTTTATGAAGTGGCATAAAATTAAAGCACTTAAATGTTTTGTTATAGAGAATGTCATTTCATTATTTAAAAATCACCATTTTTTAATATTTGGTGTTCCATATGAAATTATTTTGTATATTGGTCCTCCATTTATTTAAAATTGAATATTTATAGGGTTTAAGAAATTATTCCATTATTTCAAGTCATTCTTTAGATTATTAGCCACAAGGGAATGGATAGGTTGAATCGATGAATAAAATTTTAATTTCTAATTTAAAAAAATAGTTTCTGAGAATAAAAGGAATTAACCTCTTAATATATTTGGAGCATCATGGGCTGATCATACCAATGTTAAAGCATCTACTAGTTATTTTCCATTTAAGTTAATTTATGGATTTGAAGCTGAATTACTAATTGAACTTGAGATTTATTCTACCCATACTGCATTATAGTATTTATCAAGTGGTACTAATTTAGTTGAACAAAGACTCAATAATTCAATAGCCTTAGATAAAACTAAATATACCACTTTTAAAAATTTATAAAGGGCTAAATAAAAGTTAAATAGATTCTTTGCCAAAACAAGTATGTAGTAAAAGTTTCAAAGTAGGGGATCTCATCCTTTATTGGGGAAAAACACATGATAATTTAGATAATCACCATAAATTTGATTATCTTTAATTGGGTCCATATAAAATTTTCGAAGTTCATGGAAAAATATTTTTTATTTACAAATGGATGGAAATCAGTTGCATATTTTGTCAATCAATATCATTTGAATATTTTCCATAGAGATATCCTTTTTTTTTTAATTTCTAGTTTTTTCTTTTGGTTTGATTTATTTTCATCTTTGGTTGTTTTCTTTTCTTTTATTTTTTTCTATTTTGTTCTTTCTTGATTGGATCAATATTCGTTATATTTGTTGACCCATTCATTATGATGAGGGAAAAGTATAACATAAATTGTTCAAATACTGTAAGTTTGTCAATTATGCCATAAGATATTTTACATGATAAACTTCATATTATTTCTTTATGAAAAATCATAAACTAAGTTATAAATGAGTTGAAATCATTACTATTTTTTATAGTTTTTAATTGAGGTTTTTTCATTTGATAATACATCAAACATGAATTTCCTTGTCTAATATTTACCATTATCCATGCCACACTACTCAAAAACTTCATCTCTTAGTAATTTATCATTATTAAATGGGTTAGTTCTTATCTTCTTGAGAAAAAATTGATCTTGGATCTCACTCTCAAGCGATTTAACTTTAAAATAGGCAATTTATTATCTATAACCAATTTCATTGTTGAAATTGGCTAGCAAGGTTGCTAGTGTTATGCCTAATTTTTCACCCCTCATTTTTATAAAATACAAATGTACTTGGATATTATGTCATACTGATGAATTAGGGTCATAAAATCTAAAACTACTTATGGTGGTCTAAATCATTTGATTTCATTTTGCATATGCATCTTTTGGTAAGATAATCATTAAAGATTGTTGCATTTAAATTTTTTTTTACTTGAACGTTAATAAGTGGTTTCAAAATTGTAAGCCATGACTAATGAAAATAAATTAAGTATTTATATGATTAAGAAATACAAAGTGGTGGTTTTTTGTGGTTCAACTTGGTTTTAACACTATAAGTTATGAGTTTTCATTTTATCTATTTCAAGTTATAAAAGATGTAGTTTTATCCATTGATTTTGATATATATGAAAGGATCACAATATCTTGTTTATTTTAGATTAAAAAATCGATTAGTGAAATCTTGATAAGAATCTTGTTCAAAATTTATGTGCATAGTTGTATTTAGTTTAGGATTCAAAATCATTAAAGTTAATAGAAATGATTGATAATGTTGTTATATTATCTTGATATCATATTAATTTTATATATGATATATATGAATATAATCTAGATATACTGGTTATAAGGTTAGTTGTTGATTAGAATCTAATACATATAATAAACTTTATTGATTGCCTAAAGTTTTATGTAAATACCTAGACCTATGTGCTAAATCTAAAGATTGAGTTACAAATTTACAAGGTGATCACAAAAAAATTTATAAAGTATTTATGTGGATTATTTATGGTATATTTTGATACATTTATCTATAAATAAGATCATTTTTAGAAGTTGAGTTTGAACACAATCTAAGTATTTTATCATGTCACTATGGGGATGATGATAATATAGATTAATGCATCTATGCATATTTTATATGGGGATTTAATTAAGATTTATTAGGACTACGGATATTTAATCACATTAATTATCAAGGTACATGCATAAATTATATATCATTGACAAGGCATTTGGAAGAAGGATGATAATTTTTATGTTTGGCACTGAGGTGGCAAATTAGCCAAAACCACTAAACTAATCCATGGAAGAGTTAATACCAAATGGTGATTTGGCATGTCAGTGGGTTTTTTTAATTCAATCTTGATGAATAAAAAATGGTAGTTATTTAGTATTTTTCTTAGTCATCTACATGCTTATAGGTGGAAGTGAAGCTCTGCAAGTGGAAGGAGGAAAATTATTGTGTTTAACAAGCATTTTGCATCTAGTTTTAATTATAGGCAAGATATGTTGATCATATTTACAATTGTTATTATCATGGAAATTTTAATTTTATTTTGATTGGTCAAACAATTATGTCAACATATTCATATTAATTTTACTTACATGCCATTATGGCATGGAATTGTGAATCTTGTATGTATCTAAGTTTGTTATCTAATATTTATAGCTTCATTTGAGTTATGTTCTAAACACTGGTTTTGTAAAAGATGATTCAAGTTGAGTATTGTTGATTCAGTTGGGAAATATTTAGAAGCTTGAAAAGCTTTTAGGTAATGTTAATTTTGGGTTTTTGTATTTGTTTCTAATGTTAATGTTAATTTTTTGAATGATTCATAAATCTTTTTATTCATGGATGAAGTGTGCATGTGCATGTATTTAGTAGTATCCTTAAAAATATTTTTTTGGATGTTAAGATTTTGAAGGAAATCTAAAAATATATTGTATTCTTGTTAAAACCAACTATTAGATGGACAAATCTAGTTTTCGGTATGGAATTTTTTGAGACAATGTGATGGAAAAATAGTTGTCTTTATTTTCATTCTTTTTGACATAAAGATTTGAATTTTAGTATAATACGGTGTTCATTCCTATTACATGTATATTCTGGTTCATAATAAGATACCATTTGAGCATAAGTTATTTGAATTTCATAATTGATTTTGGTGTTTAATGAATGATAAGTTTTTGAATCCATTAATATTATTTTTATAATTATTCTTTTTGTGATGGTGCAATATGAATCTGTAAATGGTTAATGTTTAAGTTGTATATCTACATATAGTGATACCATCACATGAAGGTTTTAATGGGATTATAAACAAATGTAAATTTGGTAAATAAGTGACTATTTTTACTATAACATGTTTGTGTTATGGTATTCATAAGTTATTATGTGTTGAATTCTTTTTGTCCTCATTTGGTTCACTATCATATTGCATTTGGATTATGGATGTATATAATGGATATGTGATGAATAATTTTGATGGTACTATCATCAAATTATGCCTATTGAACTTATAATTTGATTAAGTTTGAAGGTTCAAATATACATAATGATTATTCGATCATGCATAAATAGATTTTGGTAAAAATATTTATGGGAGAATGTTTGTACAATGACTCTTTAATGATATAAATTTGTTTTATATTATGGATGTTATAATATTGTGTCAAAGTATGTTTGAACAATGAATAGTTTGATTATTTTAGGTGTAAATAGTGATATTTGGCACAATTTTGTTCAAAGTTGTATCATGTTTGAATTATTCTAGATTGTTGTGATACATTGATCGGACAGGTCAAACATGTATAATATGTTTGAGGATTTGAATTCATTTTTCATGTGTGCTTTTCAAATGGTTTAAAAAAAATATTTTGGTATAAATAAACATAGTCAAATATCTTTGTTGGCTCAAAAGTTTAAGTTTTCAATAATTGATTAATATTTATAATGACATTGAATTTTTTTCCATAGTTGTTTTAAGGTTATAGTCAGATTTGTGGTTGTTATATTGAAACCAAACCTTTTCTTGATAAAATATATGAAAATAATTAACACCAAGCTTACATGGAATTGAATTCATATATTTTACCTTTTAATTTAAAATGTAAAAAGTTAAGTGGTTATTATCTGTATTAGGGTTACATGAAATTTTGAGGAATGTAAACATGTTCAAATTTCAACCTACTCTTTTGAATTTTTTGGATAAATAGTTCATAGTAGATTCCTTTAAATTTTTTTTTTTGAATCAAACTGTTGTTAGTTTATTTGTAATATTGATATATTTTCCATGAGGTCATTTGTACATTTGACTAAATCAAGATTTGATGTACAAAATAGAGTTTTGATTTTCAATTTATGGTCCTAAATTTCAATATAAAATGCTTGGTTAGACTCCTCCACATTCCATCATTTAGATATAAATAATTGATGACATAATACTCATCAATGAAGAGAATATATTTTTGATGATCGAAATCATCATGACAACTAATTATCCCTTTCACCTATTGTTAAGGTTAAGATGGAATCATATTAATTTAATAGTAAGAGTCTAATAGATCACAAGGATCCAAAAGATGTGCAAGGGGTTTTAAATTTTATAGGAAATAATAAGTATATAAAATACTTATCCATACTTCGTTATGATTTTATAAATCAAATATTCTCTTTAAGTCTTAAGGAAATAGATAAAAAATATAATCTATCCTATCTAATAGAGAAGATCAATGATTAAAATAATCTCTTAAAAGAAATATTTTTTTTCCTTATAAATATTTATGTCCTCTTCAAATATCTAACAATATCCATGTTACACTCAAAGAAGATCACAATCAAAGAAGCACAAACACCAAATAAATAAAAATAAAATATTGCAGGGAATGCCAAAGATAGAAATTGAAATAACAAATGACTAAAATATAATTAAAAACTAAATTAAATCTAAACCCTAATTTAAAAATAATCAAGAAATAACTAAAATAAATAATTAAATAATCTAATCAAATTTTAATAGAATCTAAAGCAAGATGAAAATTATAATTGCAATTAGATTTATAAAAATTAAACTAGGTCTAAACATAAAAATAAATAACTTAGAAATTAAAATTAAGATCTAAACTAAAATAAATAAACTTAATTAATAAATTTAATTCTTTAAGAAATTATTAATAAATTTAAGAAACACTGTAATTTAGATTAATCAAGGACTAAAACCTAATAATATAATCTAATTAATATAATTAACCTAATTACTACATTAAATAAGTAAAATAAAAAAATTAAAATAAGATAAATAAAATAAAGGATTATGAGTCTACAAAGAGGGTCATCTTATCAAAGATAAAGTAGATTTTATTGAGAAACAAAGTATTTGGTACAAAATTCCTCAATATAAAAACCATAACAATACGAATGAATCAACATGTCTCCTATAATGAAGTACTCATCAATATTTAGGCTAAGTAGTTGGGATTTTACTCATATGAATGCAAATCTACAACCATAATTAGATGTTAAACCTAACGTCTTTCAAATAATCAGTTTATAAATTGAGAAATGAAACTTAGATATATTTGTGCTACTTAAACATATTACCTCACCATAAGAGCATGTGTCCTTGATCTATCTATAAAATTTACTTTATCTCTAATATGTTGCACATAAAAGAGTACTATAATGAACTTTTGAAGCAAATTAGAGTCTTAATAAATACTTGTGTAGATTTCCTCCCTTTTAAAATGTCACTTTGATCCTCTTTTATAGTATTTTTCTCAAAAGATGGTTGAGAGATAAGTTATAACTAATTTCAGTCAGTAATTAGTTAAGTCCTAATTGACTTTAATTAAATCAATTAAATATTAGTTATAACTTAATATAAGAATTTAAAAATAAGTCTTAAGATAAAATAAATATTAATAAGCAAAGGGTATATAATCTTACTAGGTAAGGCCCCTTAGACATCACAACATCTAAATAAACCTATTATGAAAAAAAATTTAAAAATAACATAAGCTATTTAAATTAAAATTACTACATCTAACATTTATCCATATCCATTATCCATAATTTCATATGTTCGACATCAAATATATATATATATATATATATATATATATATATATATATATTTAAATGTTTTCAAATAATGTCAAAACACTATAAAATAATGTTTTAAATCATACTAAAACATATAAAGTATCTAAAAATCTATCAAAGAAACAAAATTAAACATCAGTCCAAATCTTATTCCTCATCAAAATCTGAAAGCATTTCTATTCGGGGGTATCTCTTGTTAGTCAAATATTCTATGTAACTCATGGTGGTAGTAGAAAACTTAATTAAATTAACAACATCCTCATTGTCTTCATTGCCCACTTCAAACTTAACCTTATTTACTATCTTGGTGATGATTGGTGATGCTGAAGAACTAATTTTTTATCTTTTATGATTAAGAGGAGCTGACCTTTCTTCTTTGAGTAAATTATGAGAAAAATATGCAAGATTTAATTTTGAATAACTTTCTATTGGGCAAAGGTTTAGGTGATGGACTTTTAAGTTTTAAAGGCACTAAGAAATGAGAATGCAATTTAGCAACTTGATATAATTTATTTTCAATAAAATGGTCATGATGATTTGGAGAGTGACTAGAAACTAAATTGTGTTCAGGCTAAAAGGCTATTTATATATGTTGAGTTAAATAACTTGGATTCTTGCATATATGAGGATGAGATCTCCAATATGGTATTTTTAATTCTCTATTTCCTTGAGTATTTTAAGGATTACAAGTTAAGGCATAAATGATATCCTAAAAATAAATATCTAAATCATAAAAGTGAATAAACATCAAATTTCCTCTATTAAAGGGTCGTGGAAAATTCCTACCAAGTCTTCTACCTCCAAAATATTGGCCCCTAGAAGAAAAACTATGAGAAGATGAAGCTTTTTTATTCCAGGTTTGATCATTCATCCATAAATTACCACATGAATTATTTGAATTACAAGGCGTTCACCTTGACATTTCTAAAATACAAAACAAATTAAAACCCTGACTACTTGTAAAACTATTATCAACCGTATTAAAAATTTATATAAAGCCATATCATAAATTCTAATAAAATGATTGAAATTTGAAACATCATCTCATTAAAATAGTATAAATAAACAACCATATTTTGATAAATGGCTAAGGGTTTACATGAATTCAAAATGAAGATTAATATATTTAAAAACCATCTGAATAAACAAAATGTTGTTCAAGAGATCACAAATTTCCTTATAAACTGATATTTAAATTTCTATCTTTATATTTGATATGAATAACAAAATGAACCATATCATGACATTAAATTAAAGAAATTAACCCTATTATATCCCTTGTTTTATAAATATAACATGCCAAATCAATAATTTTCCTTCTCTCAACCTAGAAAATGCTCATAGTATAGAAATAAATTTTAAATAAAACATATTATTCATATTATTAATAAACCCATATCTAAAAAAAGTCATACTTCCTTTATCAGAGCTCACATGTAAAACAAAAATAAGCACCTAAGATTCTTGCAACCATTTTCTTTTCATAGCAATATTACCATCTTCAACTATACTCATATAAAGTAAACTCATAAATAAAACCCATAGTCTCATCCAAACGATTCACCATTTCAATTTACCTTGATATTTTCATATAAACAAACATTACTATCATACCCAAAACTGAGAATATAAAAACCTTTTAGAAATAAACTAACATGCAGAACACAAAATTCATATCTATTTGATGTAATTATCAAAAGACCAAATAATAAATTCATAATTTTAAAACCATTTTCAACTTATATTCTAAAAACCCAACTCATTCATGAAACATGCTTATTTAATACTAATTACCATAAAAAAAATTCCTACCCAAACCAAATAGAATACAACATATCTGTGAAGCAAAATGACATGCATTTTATTTGTTATTTGAGGCATAAAAATGTAGAAACAAGTAGAAATATTCTAAACACAATACTTGAACAAAATGAAAATCAGCATGGGATTCATAATTACCAAACTACTATCATCATTTAAAACTAATATAGACAATTAATACCCTTATCTCAAAAACCAAAAAAATTTATAGAAAAGTTTGACATGGATTATCTATGTGTCATATCGATTTATCAATAACCAACAACTATCACATTAACTTGTCCAAAACCATAACATCAACAAGAACATACATGCATTTAAAAATATTTATCTCATATTTTCAAAACATTAGCCAAACCAAAATTTATCAAGCTATAAATAATCTAAAATTGAAACTCATTTATACTCGAAACTAGTGCATGTATATTTATCATTTAAAAATAAGATAATAAAATAATAAACCACCAAAATTTGTATCATTTTATTGAAATTTAAAATTAAAATTGCATGCTTATATCATGAAAACTTTACTACAACCTTATTTTAAGTTATATAAACCAATTTTACCCCATAAACTTTTTATAAAATATGAAACAAGCTACATATATTTTCATTAATGATTGTATTTAACCATGCATTTTACTAACTCAAAATGATTTGATATTTCATGAGTTTTAATATGTCTTTCCAACTTAGAACTTTTATTGAGAGACCCAAAATTGAAATGAAATTTGTGATCAAAGAATCCAGGAAGGGAGGCTAGATCAAGTGTTACAACAATTAAAAAAACATGAATTAAAACACACTAACATGCTAACACTTACTTTCCTATATCATAGGTAGAGAATAATAAAAAAATAAATTCAAAACACAACTAAAATTATAAGAGTAACAAATTCATTACCTTCTTTTAATGTTCCAAATGATTCATTATGTGGCTTGCTTGATTTGTGCTCAAAGAGTCTTTGGAAATGGAGCTTGGCTATCTCCTTCTCTCCTTATTACCATGGATTATGGATTGATGTTGGATTTGGATTGTGATTTTCACATAATAACACGATAAATTTGAATCATGTACCAAAACATGCATTATAACTTTACTCTATCCAAGCTCTTTAAATGAAGAGGTAAATTCTTGCATTTATAGGTTTAGAAACTAACCCCATTTAAAGGTGAGTTCAAGTGTAGTTAAACCATAGAAAGGGTTAAAACCTAATATAAGTGATTCAATTAACCCCAGTAGAGTTAAAATGTTTCAAAAATTAATGAGTTGTAATGAATAAGCATGAGTGATATATTTTGATATATTTGCAAAGGCTTGACAACTCACAAAAGGTAATCATGAAAACCTAGGATATTCTTGATTTTTGAATTTACTTTTTTAAAATTGTATTAATTGATCATGGTTAATTCAACTAGGAATTTAATATGATTAATAATTTTAATTAATTTTGATTAGGCTTTTAGCACTTCTAATATTTTATCTAATTTCATGTGTGTGCTTACCCCATTTAATAGGTTTATAGGCCAAATTACATGTTATGATGCTACAGGATAATTAGGGATGAATCCATGAGAGGTTATTATTACGTATGATAGAATACCCAAATTATGGATGTCTCAATGGAATTTTGAGCTTTCATGAATGATACAGAAGTAAATTTGGGATGTTTATTAATTCTTAGGCCTAATTTGCAATGGTTGGTAAGAATTGGTCTAAAAAATCCATACCTTGTTTGCAACTTACCAAGCTCCAAAATCTTCTTTTTGATTACAAAATATCACTTTTATGGTATGTTTGCCTAGAATGATGGTTAGCAAAGCAAAATAATGTTTTTTTATAGTATCAAATCAACAAAAACTATCCATTCTATGTGCCCCAACCACATTGATTAATTGATTTGTCAATATCTTACCACCAACCAATATAACTCTTTTTAGCAATTTGATGAATTTAGTCATGACCAAAACTTATACTAAACTTATTACTCAATTCCTTTTGACAATGCACATACTTTAGGCTTTATTTCTATAAATTTTATAGGCTTGAAATAAATTCCAACTTATTTTCCATATCATTAAATACACACAACTTGCCATTTAGAATGATGTCAAATCAGTGCTTCAAACCTACAATCAACACTAATCACCTAAGTTACCCAGGTTCCATTTTTCCACCCTGTGTTTTATTAATATTTCCTCTTTAATTAAATAACATATGACCTTTATCTTTAGGTTTTAAATCATGGGTGTTTGACCCTTTTAAAATATGCAACATTACTATCATAAATCATTCATGGGTCTCTCTAAAATTTAACCTTAAATTTTAGGTTAGAAAACATTTAGGTTTTAATACAATCAAAACCTAAAACATTGTAATAGTTACATTATTTAATATAAATAATAATAATCACTAATTATTCAACATATACTTTGATGATCAGAAATACGACTTATCATTCAACTTGTGCATCCAACCATAAATGCTTACATACTTGATCCTTAACATTGTACTCATGTGATTCATATGATCAAACAAATATTTCCATATTAATTCTTGTACATGTGTACTATTTCATTAAATCTATTGAATACTTTTGAAACCACTTAGAATGCAGAGTAACAATTTCATTAAATACAAAAATTGAAATAAACATTTGTCATAATAATACATATTCAAATGATGTAATGAACTAAGACCCCCAGTTATCAGTTTTAGATGTTATGAAAAAGTCATTAATATGATATAATCTATTTAAAAATTTTATATTTATAAACAAAAAAGAGGGGGTGTTGAAAATAAGCTCAATGGCGACCTTGCTAACTGATTTAAAAAATGAAATGAGGTAACACAATGGAAATTTACCTATTAAAGATAAAATAGTTAAGATTGAAATCTAAGTAAATCATTTCCTATGTAGATAAACATGAAATCCTTTGATAATAAAAAGTTTTTTAAAAGGGATGAAGTGTTTTATTAGCATGGCATGAATAAAAAGATAGATTAGATAGGGAGTTTCAGGTTGGATAAACAATGAAATACAAATATTTTAAACACAAATTCTGAAAAAAAGTACTACTTTGAATACATTTATAACTAGATCAAGTTAATTTATAAAGTAAAATATTAATTATGTCATATAAACCATCATATCATGATTCTATACTTATATAAATACACCAATGTTTGTATACTTTTTTTATTATGATGAATAACTTGTTGATGTAACCAAAATTGATACAATCAAAAGAAAAAAATAAACAAACAAAAATAAATCAAAGGTAAATAAAAAAGATCAAAATAAACAAACAAAGAAATATCTATTGATAAAATAATTTCAAATGATGTCTATTAACTGAATAACGTAACTAATTTCCTTTCATATCTTGTAATTGAAAAATATTTTTCTCAAGTATAGCTATAATATTATATAGTTCCAACCAAAGTGGATCAAACTTATGGTCATTAGATTGACCTTCATTGGTTTTATCCCAATAAATTAGAGGAACACAAACCTTAAATGTTTTCTTAGAAACTTTTTTATCGAAAAATTTCTTCAACTTTATTTTAGATTATTCTAACTTTTACAAAGAATTAATTTTAATTTCATCTAAAGCTATTAAATCACTATGTATTTGTTCAATTAAATTTGTATCTTTAAATAAATATTGTAAAGTAGTAGGATCATATGAGATTTACATCTCTATAGGTAATGTAGTTTCCAAATCGTAGATTAGCATAGAAAGAGAATATCCTATATTTGTCTTAACAATAGTACGATCATCCCATAATGCTTCAAATATCTTAAGATGCAAATTTATTTTATTTTCATAAACTATTTTATTCATAACATAAATTAATTTTACATTTATATATTTAACTTATTCATTCTCTTGAAGGTAATATTTAGATGAATGACTAGAAATAGTAGAATATTTTCCTATAAATTATAAATATTCATTTGAAACAAATTGAGGACAATTATCTGAGATAATATCATAAGGTACATCAAATATAGAAAAAAATTATTTTCAATAAATTAAATAACTTCCAATGTAACTAAATTTTTTAAAGTTTTTTCTCTAGACAATTTTATAAAGTATTCATTCATAGTTAGTATATATCTATGGACATTATAAAAAGGAGGATGAATGCTTTATATAAAATCAATTCCCCATTTATTGAATAAAATTTAAGGAATTATAAGATTCGAAGGCATTTCTAGTAATTTGTCTCTACCAGCAAATAATTGATAAGGCATGCAAGAACATACTAACTTATAAGTGTCTTAAAATAATGTAGGCAAATAATAATCTGCACATAAAATATTATAAGTTGTAGTTTTTTGCATCATAATTATGACCACAAATATCTTTGTGAGATACCTTAAGTATATTCTAGATTTAATCATGAGTAAGACATCTAAACAAAACTCTACCATAATTTTTATAAAATAACAAAAAATTCTAGCACAGAATAATTTTAAAGCCTGTCCTCTCAGTGATTTCCTTTTTATTTTATCCAAATTTTTAGGGCAAGCCTCACACACACACACACACACACACACACATAATGGTACCAATTATCTTCAGCAATTAATCAGTCCCAATCTTTCTTTTTAAATCTAAAAGTAAATTATTTTAAAAAATTAATAACCTTCATAGACTAAAAATGAGGTTTTGCATTGAATGATTGATCAACATATAAAATAAATTTATTTTAATAGTTTTAAAAATTTCAAATTCAATGTCAAACTCATGGATTGTTAAAATTAACTTTGTTAATATTCCCTAAATATTAAGTTGTTTTAAAAGATAAGATAAAATTGGTACATTAGATCTTATGGTAAATTTATTTTTCATCAAGAGATGATGAAATTTTATTAATGAAGAACCTAAAGATAAAATAAATTTCTCAATGAGAGGCTACTTGGTTTCTATGTCTTTCAAAACTTGACTCATATATTCTATGGATTTTTCATCATTATTTTTATTTTGATGAATATTTATACCACCTAAGGCTCTTTCTGTTGCATTAATGTTGAGAATGAAAGGCTTAAAAAAATTAGGTTTTGTAAGCATAGGTGCATTTGTAATAGCATTATTTACATTGTTAAAATCAGAATCAACTTCTTTATCCTATACATATGACTATTTTTTCTTTAGAAAAATTTGTAAAAGATTTAATTTATTAGTAAAATCTGATATAAATTTATACATGAAATTAATTTTGCCAAAGAAAGACCTAAGACCATATTGATAGTTAGGTGGTTGTATTTTTTTGATCGATTAAACATGTTTAGAATCAATTAAAATGCCATTTTTAGAGATAATATATTCTGATAACTTGTCCTCAATAACATCAAAAATAGATTTATTATGATTAAGTGAAATCATATTTTTTACATCTTTCAAATACTTCACAGAAATAATCTAGATGTTTCTTTCTATTTTTTAAATGAACTATAATATCATCTAAGTAGACTTGCATGACAATGCTAATTAAATTATCAAATGCTACATGCATTATTATTTTTAAGGTTTCACATACATTCATGAGACTAAAAGGCATTCTATTAAAAGTGAAAGTTCATCTCTGATTTATGAAGGTTGTCTTACATCTATCATCTAGATTGATAAATATTTGGTTATAAATAGAAAATCCATAAGGAAAGAGCATCATTTCATATCTTATAACTTGTTACAAAATATAATCAATACTTAGAAGCATAAAATTATCCTTTACACTAGCCTTAGTAAGATCTCTAAATTCTACACAAAGTATGATATCTCCATTCTTTTTATACAAAGGTACTAGATTAGCTACATATTCAAAATACGTTATAATAAAAATGACACCACCATCAAACATTTAATCAATATCTTTGATGATGGTATCTTCAAGAAAACTATTTATACTTCATATTTTCTTTCTAATGAGTTTAATACTAGGCTTAATAGAAATATCATGTTTTATACAATTAACATCATACCCTTTTAAATCTTTATAGGACCAGGAAAAAATATCAATAAATTATTTAAAAAGTTTACTAAATTTTAGATTCTCATCAAGAATACATTGTATTCCCAAATAAACAATATTGGGGTTTTCTTCAATTCCATGATTTATTAGGATGGTCTCTCCAATACTTCTCCTAGAAGGTTCTTCTATATGTGAGATCTTAGGTTGATCATGTGTAATAAACATGTATTCCAAACTCACCAAACTAGTTAGTAAATTATTAGTATTCCATTGTAAATAGTCTCCATAATTAAGAACATAATCATCATTATCAAAATAATTTCCTTTAATAAAGGCATCAATATTTTCATCATAGTAAAAAATAGCTCAATTTTCATTTAAATCAAGAAGTTTAGGTCTAAAATTTTCTAGAAATGAGAAATCAACAGTAAGCTCTATATCACTCATTATAGAGTTAAAAGCAAAAAAAACAAGTTTATCATCTCATATATTAAATTTCCAAAGAATATGAGTAATATTAAAATCTTTAAAACTTTCAAATAAATACCAAACCTTTTGAATTTAATGATGTAGATGCATTTGATTTGTATTTTAAAATTTCCTTACATGTCTGAAAACCAATTCGAAATCCCAAAAAATATTTAATTATTTTACATTCCATTCTATAGCCATTTTTAAATAAAGACATAACTTTGACTCGTTTTTTGTTGTTTGTATTATCAAAAGACAATTTGTAGGCATAATGGAAAATGCTACCTATAAGATAAATGAGATAAATTCTTGTATAACTTCCAACTTGTGAGAAAGTACGATTAAAACATAAAGTCCATAAATTACTATTGAAAAAGACATCTTACTATTATTCTTCAAGTTAATCACCTATTAGTAACTCATATGTAGCAATTCATGTTTCAACATAATCAATAGTCTATGGTATAAAGTCAATAGGATTACTAGACCAATCCTCTCTTTGAATTAAGTCAATTTCATTCCCAATTAGAACCCAAGTAGTAGCTTTTCCAACAAATACCTAAATCTATTTAGACCAATATCTACCCAAAATCATAGCATAACGACTTGGAATATTTATAATTTGAATGTTAGTCATATGTCTAATTCTTCCATTTTGTGTAACTTTAATCACAATTTTTCAAAACTTACAACAATTTTTTGTTCACGTGAATCAAAACCTATGAGTTTCCTATTATCTATTCATAAGAAATAGCAATTTTATCAATGATAAATTTTGGCATAATATTATTAGATTAACATGTATCTAAAATGTATTTATATATGATTTTACTAGTAATTTTGATAGATATACAAAAAGGTGGTATGCAATCTAATGAAGGATTATATATCTGAGCAAAAACTTTTGACTAAATTTGATCACTAATTTTTTTCCTAATAAAATTATAAAATATCTTTAATATTTGAATTTTTAATGGCCTCATTAATCTTGTCATGCTATCTTGGTGAATTAGCAACCTACAATAATGAAAATCCTGCTTTTATGGAAGATAAATCATTAATGATATTATAAGCTCCTACATTGAATTATGTATATTCATATAATATTTAGGCTTATAATAAGTATATTATGAGTTATTAAAACATGTTGATAAAGGATCATTATGTTTAGAAATTTTTGCAACATTGTTTGATGAATTATTTTAAATATTCTTAACTTTATCTTGATTTTGAGATGCATTTTGATTACTTTTAGTTGTATTAGAATAATCCTTTTGTCTAGTATTAAACAACATAAGAATTTATGGTTGTGATGTGATCTAAATATTCACCAATCTCATACATTTTTATATTATTAGATAGGTCAATTGAAATACTCTCATTTTTTTGAATATATATTTTAAAATTTTAAACAACTATTTAAGTATTTGGATCATGATCAAATTCACAAAAATTGTAGTAAAGAACATTTTATTCAATTTCATTTTTTTGATTAAATGATGACTTATTTGATGAAGATGGACTATCATTTAATTTTTTTTTATGGTGACCATTTAGTTACTAATATTATGAATATATTTTAAAATTAATGTATTATCTAAATTTATACTGGTTTTAGTTATATCATTACAACCAACAAATTTTAATTTATTTTGATAATTTATACATAAAGTTATAGTTTCATTGTAATCTATAATATCCTTATCTTCTATATCCATTTTATACTTTAAAGGTAAAACATTAAAAAAATATAATCTTTAAAACTTTATATATGGTCTAATGTTAGATGGAATTTTTTGGCATAATCTAGTAAATTTACTTATGAACCCATAAATGGTTTCACCAAGATATATTAAAATATTAACTAGTTCATTGACTAGATCTAAATCCTTTTTAGGTTTATTGAAACACAAATTTAACCAATCCTCATTATCTTTCCACATGGTGATAACACTTGTTGAAAGAGTAATAAATGTTTGGTATGCTTTACCTTCTAAAGTATATGATAAAAATCTAAGAGAACTTTTTCATTAACAATACCAAGGGTAGCACAAACTAGTTTTAAAGCATTTAAATGATATTCCCATGACTCACAAGGGCTTTTAGAAAACTTAGGGATGTCGAGTCCCTTTAATGAAGGTAACTTAGTTGGATGAGCACCAATATTGATTAGATTTACACGAATCAAAGGATTGACTGGGAGCTTTGCAATGTCTTCATCTAAATCATTTTATTCATATATTTCTTTAGCTCGATCTCTATTAATTTGAAGGCCTCAATTCAAATCCTATAACTTATACTACTGTGCTTTTTCATCTTCTATCTAAATTTTCAATTATTTTAATCACTTGATTAGAGTAATTAACAAGAGCAATAAAATCTTCAAGATGAAAAGAATCTAAAATAGATTGAAATCTAGGTTGAGAACTAGAATATAAAATTTCCTCAATCTCAAGTTTAATTCTATGATTATTTTAATGAATATGAATTTATGTTTCATGTGTAATACTTGTGTGAATGTCATAATTTCTATTTCTTCTAATTCTTCATTAAGTACTTCAATAATCTGAAATAAATCATAATGTGTTTATACCAAGAAAAACAAGTTAGACTAGAAGTAATGTCGACCTAATCTTTGGTAATAGAAACTAAGGGTTCAATAATAGGGTATGGAATTTCAATGATCATAGGCAATGTGAAATAAAATAGACAAAATAAAAATAAAAATCAATCTTCAATTTATAAAAAGATCCCTAACAGAGTCATCAAATTTGTTGACGATTTAAATTGTCAAGTCAACTAATCATCCCTTTCACTTATAATGAAGATTAACATATAATCTTATTAGTTTAATAGTACAGGTCTAATAGGTCACGAGGATCTAAAATATGCACAATAAGCTTTAAATGTTTAGTGAAATAACAAGTATGTCAAATATTGATTCATACTTCATTATGATTCTATTAATCAAATATTCTATTTAAGTTTGAAGGAAACATATATAAAAATATAATATATCATATCTGACAGAGAAGATATATGATTAAACTAATCTCTTGAAGGAAAGATTTATATTCCTTACAAATATTTCTATCTACTTCAAATATCTAAGAATATACACACTACACTCAAAAAAGATCAAACCAAAAGAGCACAAAGACCTAAAAGATAAAAATAAAATATTAAAATGAATGCCAAAGAAATAAATTGAAGTAATAATTAACATAATCAAACAAGAACTAAATCAAAACAATAAATGACTAACATAAAATGAAAAACTAACTGCAATCTAAACCTAAACTCAAGTCTAATCTAGAAATAAACTAAAATAAATGATTAGACAGTCTAATAAACTTTTAATTAAATCTAAATCAAGATGAAAGCTATAACTACAATTAGCTTTATAACAATTAAACTAAACCTAAAAATAAAAATAAATGAATAACTTAGAAAATAAAACTAAGATCTAAACTAAAATAAATAAACTTAATAGATAAATTTAATTATTTAAGAAAAGATTAAAATTTTTAAGAAACATAGTAATTTAGATTAATCAAAGACTGAAACTTAATAAAAGAAGCTAATGAATCTAATTAAACTAATTGCTAAATTAAACAACAAGTAATATAAAATATGTAAAATAAGATAAATGAAAAAATAATAAAATATTATGAGTCTACAAAGAGAGTCATCTTATCAAATACGAAGTAAATTTTATTGAGAAATAGATTATTCAATCCAAAATCCCTTGATATAACAACGAAAAAAATATAAATGGATCAACAAAATGTTACTTATAATGAAGCATCATCAGTATTCAAACTAAGTAGTTTGGATTCAGTTCATATGATTACAAATTTGCAATCATCATAAGATTTTAAACATGACATTTTTTAGATAATCAGTTTATAAATTGAATAATGAACCCTGGATATACCTGTGCTAATTAAGGATAATACTTAATTGTTAGATAATGTGTCCTTGATCTATCTATAAAAGTTTATTTATCTCAGAGATGTTGGACATAAAAGAATATTATAATGAACCTTTAAAGCAAGTTAGAGTCCTTAAAAATACCTATGTAATGATGTTTCCCTTGAAAATGTGGCTTTGATCCTCTTTTATAATCCTTTTCTCAAAATATAGTTGAGTGACAAGTTATAACTAACTTTAGTTAGTTATTATTTACATCCTAATAAAATTTAATTGAGTCAATTAAATATTAGTTATAACTTAATCTAATGTAACACTTTAAAAATAATTCTTAAGATCAAAATAAATATTAATATGCCAAGGGGATAAACTCTGACCATATGGGGGCACTTAGACATCACAACATCTAAATAAATATATTATGCAAAACATTTAAAAACAATATAATCTATTATATAAAGAATACCACATCTGACATTTATTTATATGCATTATCCACAATTTCATATATTCCACATCAAAAATAATATATACTATTTAAATGTTTTTGAACACCATCAAACCAATGTCAAACCATTACCAAAATAAAGGTTTCAAAAGTACTAAAACATATAATGTGTTTGAAAATGTGTCAAATCAACAAAATAATAAATTAGTCCTAATATTATTCTTCATTTGAATTTGAAATCATTTCTATCAGTGGATAACCCTTGTTAGTTAAATACTCTGTGAAACTCATGGAGGTAGTAGGAAACTTAATTAGCTTAACAACATCCTCATTATCTTCGTCATCCACTTCCAACTTAATATTCTTTACCATCTTGGTGATTATTGGTGATTATGAAGGATGAATTTATTATCTTTTATGATTAAGATGAACTAGGCTTTCTTCTTCAATAAAATGATGAGAAAAATCTATAAGATTCAATTTTGAACAAGTTTCAATTGGGTTCACTAGGTTCAGGTGATGAGATTTTATATTTTAAATCAAATACGATATGTGAATGTAATTTAACAACTTGTTTTAAGTTATTTTCAAGCAAGGGGTCATGATTCTATAGAGAGTGATGAGAAACTAAATTATATTCACACTGTAGGGCTATTTTCATATGCTGAGTTAAACCACTTGGATTCTTGCATCCATAAGGATGATTTCTCAAATATGGTCTTCTCAATCCTTTATTTATTCAAGTATTTATAGGATTAAAATGCAATACATCAAAAACATCCCAAAACATAGGATCTAAAGTATCAAAGTGAATAGACATTCAAGTTCTTCTATTAAAGGGTCTAAAAAAATTCCTACCAGGTCTTCAACCTCCAAAATATTGGCCCCTAGAAGCAAGATTGTGAGAATATGAATCCCATCTATTTTAATTTTGATCATTCCTCCATGCATTACCACATGTATTATTTGAATTAGGAGGTGTCCACCCTGATATTTATGAACACATAATAAATTGAAACCCTAATTACTTTATTGCCAAGGGTTTCGATTAATTCAAAATGAAAAATAATCTATCTAAAAAACATCTAAATAAACAAAATGTTGTTCAAGAGCTAACTGATTTCCTTATAAATTTATATTAAAATTTATATCTTTACATTTGACTATGAAAATTTAAAAAAATCATATTATTATCAAATGAAAGCAAGTAACCTTCTTATATCGCTTATTTTATAAATACAAGAAGCCAAATCAATAATTTTTCTTTTTTCAACCTTTAAAATGCTAATAATGTAGAAGGATAATTTGAAAAATATATATTCTTCATATTATGAATAAACCCTTATCTAAAAAAGTTATACATCCTTTATCAGAACTTGCATATAAAACAAAAACAAACACCTAAGATTATTACAATATTTTTCTATTAATATAAGTCTTACCATCTTTTTCTATACATAAATAAAGCAAACTCAGAATTAAAACCCACAGTCTCATGCAAATCATTTTCCATTTCCATTTTTTGTAGATATTTCCAAATAAACCAACAAGACTATCATATCCAAATATTATAATATAACAACCTTTTTGAAATAAACTAACATGCAAATCCCAAAGATCATATCTATCTACCATAAGTGTCAAAATACCAAATGGGAACTTCATAATTTTAGAACCATTTTTAACTTATATTCTAAAAATCCAACTCATTCATGAAACATGCCTATATCATACTAATTACCATCTAAAATCTTACATCCCAAACAAAATAGAAGACACCATATCTATAAAGCTAAATGGAATGAATTTTATTTGGTATTTGAGGCATCCAAATGTAAAAACAAAAAGAAATACATCAAACCCAACACTTGAACAAAACAAAATCAATGGGATGATCTTATTTAACAAACTACCATCATCATTCCAAACCAATATAGATAGTTAATACCCTTATTTCAAAAACCATTACATTCTATAGTAAAGTTTGACATACATCAACTATGTGTCATATAGATTTATCAATCACCAACAACTATTACATTAACTTGTCAAAACCCCTAGCATCAATAAGAACACACATGCATTTAAAAATATTTATCTCATATTCACCAACCATCAGCCAAACCAAACTTTATCAATCTACAAATAATCTAAAATTGAAACTCATTTATACTCAAAACCAATGCATGTATATGTATCATTTTCAAATAATAAAATAGAATAATACATCACCAAAATCTTTATCATTTTCATGATACTTAAAATCAAAACTGAATTCTTAGATCATGAAAAATTTACTATAACCTCTTGGGAATTAATATAAACAATTTGACCCCAAATTTTTTTATAAAAGATAAAAACTATGTAACCCAGAATCTATTAAAAAAAACGATATGAAACAAGCAACAAATATCTTTGTTAACAACTGTATTTAACCATGTAATTTATTAACTCAAAATGATTCTATATTTAATACATTTCAATGTAGCTTCCCATCTTAAAACTTTTATTGAGATACCCAAAACAAAAATGAAATCCATACCTTGTCTGTAACTTACCAATCTCTGTAATCTCCTTCTTGCTTTTAGAATGTCACTTTTATGATAAGCTTTATTGGAATGATAGTTACTAATACAAAATAACCTTTTTATATTCTTGGATAAATGATAACTATCCATTCTATATAACCCAACCACATTGGTTAATGAATTTTTCAATATCTTACCACCAACCGATCTAGCTCTTTTAGCAATTTGATAAATTGAAACATGACCGAAACTTGTACCAAACTAACTTATAAATTCCTTTTGATAATTCACGTACTTCAATATTTAATGCCATAAAATATATAGGATTGAAAAAATTTCCAACTTATTTGCCACATCATTAAAACATTAAATCCACACAACTTTCAATTTAGAATGATGTCAAACCAATGCTTTGAACATGCATTCAATAGTAATCACTTAACTCACTCAAGTTCTATTCCACCACCCTAATTTTTATTAATATTGCCTCTTGAATCCAATAACATTTATCCTTTGTCTATAGGTTTTAAACAATGGGTATTTGAACCTTTTAAAATATGAAACATTACTATCACAAATCATTCATGGGTCTTTCCAATAATTAAACTTTTGATCCTAGGTTAGAAAAAATTTAGGGTTTAATACAATCAAAACCTAGAACATTGAAATGTTTTAAATTATTATATAAGTAATGTTAATGACCAATTATTTAATATACACTTTTATCATCATATGTACCACTTATCAATCAACATGTGCATCCAACCATAAATGCTTACAAACTTGATCATTAACATTGTACTCATATGATTCATATGATCAAATAATAGTTTCCATACTTATTCTTGAACATGATTATTATTTCATTAAATCCATTAAATGATTTATAAACCACTTATAATATAGATTAAAAATGTCATTAAATTTAGAATTTAAAATAAACCCTTCATCATAAAAATGCATATTCAAAGGATGCAATGAACTAAGACCCCCAATTAGTAGTTTTAGATGTTATGACAAAGTTGTCGATATGATAGAGTTAATTTAAAACTCTTGTCTTTAAAAATTAAAAGGAAGGGGTGTCATAAATAGGTGCAAAAGGTAATTCTCCATAGAGACATGCTAATAAGGGTCAATTTTTATGAAGATGTAGGGGTACTCAAACTTTTTCTAGACCTTTAAAATTTGGTACCCACATGTCCATTCATTTTGATGATGTCGACCCTAAATTTTGGAATATGTTAAACTCTTCACAATATAATCCTAATTATACCCATGAAAATAGAGGTTGTAGAAGTCCTCCTTGAAGAGCTCATCCTCATGGATGATGGACTATAATTATTTTTTCTTAGCATATTTTTACTACATTACAGTTTGAGCCCCATAATTCACCTGAGCATAGATCACCTAATCTTGAAAATAAACTTTAGATGATTTAAATATTGTATTTAGTTTCATTTGTGACTTATAATACTATAGTACCTTTGCCTAAACCAATAAATAAATTTGTAGGTTGTTCCAAATTGAGTCTTGACCAATTTCCATTTTATTCTCGAAAACAAGATAGGCCTTCTCCTTTCAGTGTTAAAAGGCATGAAAATAGTCCTTTAGATTCAAATTCACCTTTAATTACAAGGATGGTTTAAAATATTGAGATGGAGGTAGATGATAAATATAATGATTTGGGCACAAAATTGCTTATGTTTTCTATAACTACAATGGAATATACTCAATACATGATGGATAACAATCATCTTTTGATTGAAGTATTTTTAGATATTCATAATGAGTGGGCTACTAAAATTATTTTATAGTTAAAACATGATACTTTAATTTTTTTTTGGTGATACATTAATATTTTTGGCTATGTGGATATTTTATTCTTTGCATTCATGACAACAAGTTGATAGTTTATTACAATATAGTTTATTTTGATTATATAGTACTGAATTACATGGTTAAATGCATATAGAATTAACATTTATAGTATTTAATTTAACTTAATTACTTTAGTTATTTTTTTGGCATATATGAATGTTTAGTTAGAATGATTGAAATAACTAAGGACCCATACCCTTTCAAAATTGTGTTTAGTTTATTACTATTTAATTTTGATCTTAAGACTTTATTAAAGTCTTAAATTTGAAGTTAAATTATAAAATTAATTAATTAAATTTAATTAAAGTAAACTAATAACTAACTAAAGTTAGTTACAACTTATCTTATTATCTATCTATTAGTGAGATTATTTAAAATGAGATAAAAGTCACATCACAAAGGAAAAAACATTACACAGGTATTCTAAAGACTCTAAGTTACTTCAAAGTTATTCATCATTCTATTTTGTTTGCAAAATATTTGAGATGATATATATTTTATAGGTATACCAATAATATATCTTTTGATAGTTAAGCAATACACTTAATCAACATAGTTATATCCATATTTCTTGTTTAGTTGATAAATCAAATATTTGAAGTCTATTAATTCTAACATCTTCTGATTATTGTAGATATGCAATCATATGTTTAGAATCCAAAGTAATTGATGTAAATAATAATGATTACATCACCATGTAAGACATTTTATTGATCTTTTCAAACTATAATAATTATCATTCCAAAGATATTTTGTATTGAAACTAGTTTCTCAATAAATTGTTATTTTATTTAATGTTAAAATGACTCTTTCCTAAGACTCCCAATTTTTTTTTGTTTACTCTTATTTAGATTAATTTTTATTTTATATTCATTTAAATATTATCTTTATTATTTTATTTTATTATCTCTTTATAATTAATTAATTAATATAATTTAGAGATGAGTTTAATTTTGGTTTATGCATTAGATTATTGTTGATTTATATTTCATTTCATATTTTTCTTTATTTAATTTATTTTTGTTTACATCTTAGGTTTAAGTTTGCATTCATTTATTTCTTTTTTGGTCTATTAATCTATAATTTTTATTTGATCTTTTCTTGTTAGGATTAAGTGTTTTTATTTAATAATTTGTTTGATTTCATAATCTTTTCTTAAAATTTAATTTAGTGTTTAGATTACTATTTAATTTTTTTTATTTTTTAGATTAGTTGTTTAGTTACATTAAGATTATTTCATTACTTTATATCAGATTAAATTACTCTATATTAATTTTATTTTTTTTAAGATTACTTCTTAATAGTTCATTTATATTTTAGAATATATTGTTATTTAGTTAATATATTAAAATTTATTTTACTTTCACTTTTTGGTTTTCACTTTCAATTATTTTGTTTAAATTTTGGTTTGGTTTTTTTTTTTTTGGAATTATTTTAAACTTAATTGAAACATCAAAAGATCTTAAATAGATTAATAAAACAATAATATGAAGGAAAAAAATCATTTAACAAGTTGTCTCATTCATAGACTTCCTCTATTAGATAGGTTAGATTATATGATCATAACTTGATTCCTTTCATTTGATTTAAGAGATATTTGATTTCTAAATTATAATGAATTATTTTCCATTATTTTACTTATTATTTCATAGAATACTTAAAAAAACCCTTACATATCAATAAGATCATTCATGGCCTATTAGATCCTTACTATTAGATTAGTATAATTCCATATTAATCTTTGTGATAGGCAAAATGGTTAGTTTGTTGATGTGCCAATTTTTATCATCAATATTTAATATATGTATTTTTAGGTTACAATCAAATATTTGTCAATCTAGGACAAAGGCATAAAAATAATTTCACTAGACACTTAGGTATTTTTGCATTTAATAAAATTTCTTACAGATTAATAAATTCATGTGCTACTTTTTAGAAGGTTATGAACATAATATTTTAAGATTTTATTTGTATTATTATTTATTTTTATTTATATGAGTTTAGTTTTAATGGTAAGGATTGGGAGAAATGCCTATATAAGTTATTTTAAATCTTTGTTAGGTTAAAAAAAATACCACATATCTTAAATTGTTTAGGAAATTAGTTTTTGGTGTCACTGAAGGTAAAATTTTAGGTCATGTGATATTAAACTATGGAATTTATATAGGTAAAGATGATATCAAATATATTAAATAACTACCTCTTAAATACCAATCTATCTTGATGTCTTTCTTTGGTAAAAAAAACTTTGTACACAAATTCATTTCTTATTGTGTTGATAAATTTAAACCATTTATGTTTTATTCAATAAAAATAAAAACTATCTATGGGGAAAATAATCAAATATATATTATTATGCGAGTAAAAATATCATTTAAACTGATCCTATACTTGAAAATCCATATTTAAATAAACCCTTCACCTTGTATATTAATGTGACTAATAAGGTTATATGTTTTGTCGTAACTCAATATGATCATAACATGAAGAAATATCCATTGGATATATTAGTCACATATTAATAAATGGTGAAATAAAGTATCCATTAATTGAAAAAAAATTCATTCATTAGGGTTGATGCAAAATGTTTGGGTGAAACATGAAAATTTTGAAAACATAAAGTTTTGTTTGAAAAGGGTGTACACCATTGAAAAAAAAACTCATGCTTGCATTTGCATGGAATAGTACCAATTCAAAAGGGTGTATACCATAGAAAATTTTATATGATATTTATATCCAAAAGGATATAAGTAGGTTTTTTCAAATTTGAAAATGGCTAATTCTACCAAAATATACATCAGTCAAATAGCCTCAATTTTATACAATTTATTGTACAAGGGTTTTGAATCAAGTTATATATTATACATGAACATATTTTAGGACACAAAATTTTCAAAATTACTATACATGTATGGGTCTAATTCACCAAGAAATTATACGAAACATGTATATGTTAGTTTCAAATCATCAGGTATGTATGTATATGCATATCTTTATATATATTATAAGGACCACCTGGGACATAACAAACTTAAATTAATAATCATATTATAGTTTTTTAATTGAGATAAAAATATTTGAAAGGCCAATTATGGATATGGTTAAGATGTTTTACCAGATCTTATTATATAGTTTATAATTTTAAACTATGAAAATGTTTTGAATTATTTTTAGCACTATTTATAAAATTGAGTAAAATAAACATGCTCTTCCTTCTATATTTTTTTAATAACTACAAAACATAATGATAAATAATTTTAAAACCTAATGTTTATTTTCTTTCTAGTATTGAATGCAGTGTAGGTGGAGTTAAATCTATGGGGTTGGTGTTTAGATGTTGTCCCATTTTTTATTGAATTGTAACCAACATCTTAAGGGGCCCAAGGCAAAATTTAATGTTGGTCTAGCATGTCACCCAAGAGATTAATGTAATTTTATAAGATAATATGTGATGGTTTCTCAATTTTTATTTTCATTTATGTAAGCTATTGGCAGAAGTGAAACCATAGTAGTTAGAATATTAGAATGAGAGGTTAGAAATAAAGGTGTAGATAATTTATAAGTTGGTTTCCTTGTGATTTCAAATTCAAGGTATGGATTAATGTCTATCTTATTATGAATACTAAGATCAATTACGTGCATGCACAATATTCTATCTTGAAATGAATAAATATAATGATAAGTTCCTTGAAAAACATTTATTTAAATATATGTGTTGATGGTTTCTCAAATTTTCTAGTCATTGATGCAAGTTATTCATGAAAGTGAAGCACTGGTAGTTGAAATTTTAGTGTGATAGCTTGTAAATGAAGGTGAAAATAATTTTTAAGTTGATTCCCTTGTGATTGTAACTAGAAGGTATGAATTTGTGTTTATTTTGTTCTCGAGACTAAGATTAATTGTTTACATGTATAATCATCTATTTTAAAATGAATAAATATAATGATAAGTTCCTTGAAAAGCATTTTATAAAGATATTTGTTGATGGTTTATAATTTGTTTGAGTCATTGATGCATTTAATTTTACTTGACAGTGTTAAATTGGTAGTTGAAATATTGGGATGAGGCGTAAAAAAAATTTAAGTTGGTTTCCTTATGATTGCAACTGCAATGAATAGATTTATGTTTTCTATATTCTAAAAATGGGTAGTTTTTGTTTGCATGCATAGTCATCTATCTTGAAATGAATAAATATAATGATAATGTCTTAACCATATCCATAATAAATAATGATAAGGTTTTTAAAAATATCTTAACCATATCCATAATCAATAATGGATTTTCAAATATTATTATTTTAATTAACAAACCATGCTAGCCAAACTATAATTATTACCGTAAGATTATTATGTTATAAGTCACAAGAGATCCTTAACACATTTATAAAAATTATTAAAATAAAAACTATATTAATTCTATATGGTTTTAGTGACTTAATAACTTAATAATAAATAATTTTAAAACCTAATGTTTATTTGATTTCTAGCATTGAATGTGGTACATGTAGAATTAAATATATGGGGATCAAGGTTTATATTTTACCCAAATTTTATTGAATTTAAGACATCATATAGAAGGGTCCCAAGGAGAAATTTAATGTTGGTCCAACATGTCACTCTTGGGATTAATGGCAGTTCTTTGAATACATATGTGATGGTTTTATTAATTTTTCTTTTTATCTATGCAATCTATTGGTCTAAGTGAGGTTGTTGGTCCTATTGTCACCAAATATTTCACCCTAAATATGGTTATTAAATTCTACTCAAATATTTTAGTAATATTTTAATACCTTTAGGCCTGTGGGTTATCTATGGTATAGGTAGACCTATAGGTTTAAGGGCTATCTCCCTAGATTGATCTTTGAATGCTTATTACCTACACTAATTATTTGATTAGATGAAAATGGATAGAAATAAAATGGAAAATAAAATAATATATTAATGTGATACACCAAAAATATCTCCACTAGACTATCATACCATTTGACCATGAAACATGACCTATAACACTAGTTTCAAAATCCTGAAGTGCTCTAACATTAACATTTCAAACATGAAGGTGATATGCAGTGGAGTAATCAAGGTGAGTTAATCATAGGTAATATTTTAGACACCAAGGATAATTTTACACTTTAATATAGTTAAACACACTAGGTACACTTAATGTGACATATTAGAATGAGAACTGCTTGTACCGAACATGAAAGGATAAAGAGAAGGCAAGGATAGGTACCTATCACTAGACACTTCACCATACATTACTTCACACAATTAAAACATAAATTAATTAAATAAAAACCATATTAAAAATATTATCTATAAGGAAAAATACAACATCAAACCATCAAAGCTTTGGCATACTAGGTGTGGATTCAATTACAAGAGCCAAAATGGCTTGCATTTATAGAACATTTGAGAGGAGAGAGGAGAAAATAGTTTAAATGGTCACAATGCCACATTTAAAGGCAAGAAAACTAGTTATATTTCATAATAATAAAGTATATAATATATTTATGTAAGTTATTCTTGGACAATGTCCATCTAAAGCATAAAAACTCCATAAACTGGCGTATGGTCTTCAAATGGCCTTCTTGAAAACTACCTTCATGATGAGGCATCTCTTGACTACTGAGCACTAAAATATGGATATTTGACACATTTTAAATGTATTATTTGGATTGGAAACATGACATTATATTCATCATATGCATCCCTAACTAATAGACATCTCCATAACACTTGTACTCACCATCTACATTCATTCATTAGCCCTCTTGGCCTCATTCTTCACATTTGTCATTTAAGAAGACTTTATTTGATCAAATAAATCAATTAAATATGTGTTATGACACATTAATATAGTCAAATTGTCTTCCACTCCATTTTTTAGACCTTAAAAATGTCAAAAATAAACTTATGATCCTTGCACTAGGCATTCACTCCTTATCTTCAATCTTTGTCTAAGACTATCTATGATGAACTATGTAGTAGAGGTGATTTTGATCCTATATATTGTTATAAATGAATATGGATAGTGATAATTAGTCTCTACATACCACCTCTAATTATTCTCACTCTTTAGTTGTCTTCTACACCTACAAAACACAACAAAACCTACAAGAAACCTTGTTTTAAGCTTGTCCGTACAAGTAGGGTACATACCAATTATGTATTCAAGATCATGAGAGAGGATTATATAAGTTAAAAATATTTTTGATACCATATTACCCCTTATGAGTGTATTTCCATTCATATTTTCTACATCAGTGCAAAATCAGGATTTTAGGAGGGTCTTGGAGGGTTTTGGTTCTTAGGGATTGTTATTAAAACCCATATGTTCAATCTATGAACAAATTTTATTGAAAGTAAGTGTATGACCTCACTTAACTCTAACTATTTTATTGAGGTTCCATGTTATAGGTCCATACAGATGTGAGTGCTTTAAGATGGTGTCTCAAGCTTGCTCTTACATTTTATGTACCTCTGAGATGTTTTAAGACCAAAATTGGTTCCTCTATGATTCCCTCTACAAACCAATGGTTATGAATCCTCCTAAATTTTCCACTAAAGGTCTTCAACTACATTGTAGGATTAATCTTCGTTTATAAGTTAAATTTAGCCCAATTAAGGCTTAGGCCTAGTCCTAAGCCTAATATGATTGACTAAGTTTCATGACCTATAACCACCTCTAAGTGTATTTCTCAGGACTATGAGTGTTTCATAAACTTTGTCTACCCTAATTATAATTTTTCAAAACTTTTTACCATGTTCCAATATTACTCATCACAATCTTCTATCATCCACTTGTCAAACCTATAGTCATGTCAAAACCTAGAGTATCCATTATCTGAGACAAAAATAGGGCATCTCCCATGTTTAATTTGTTAAAGTGGAGTCATGAGGTGTTATATTAGGTCATTAGGAAATTATACACCAAAATTCAAGGTTTGATCTCATTTCTATCATCCTCAAATTTAGATACTTGAAGACATACTTATATGACTGTGTACTATGTAGGGGTTTTGGATTGATTGTGGGTTGAGATTTGAACCTTATTTACTCTACATATTATCTCTAAGAATCATGTCATATGGTTGTAGTAGACTATAAGTGGCAATCCTTAGACCATAGAGACCCTTGTAGGTGATCTTAAAATATTGAACCTTATATTGAATACCTTAAGATCCTTTAAAGGTAATTAGGTCATTTCAAAACAAAGAGTCACTATTTTAGTAGGGTTCTCAACTGCTAGTCTGTTATCATCGAATTTTTGTATGTCTAAAATTAGGTTCTAGGTGACAACTTAGGAGAATAAGGGCCCCTATAGGTTATGTCAATAATTTGTGATTCAATTCCATCAGTTTATATTTGGGTCGCTAGTGTCATTTCTCATTCAAATATATCTCTTTCTCATGCTTATACAACATAATCTCATTTACCACTACAAGTTAGTTGTTTTTAGTGATTTTAATGCATTATTCACTAAGTCTTTTATGTAAAAAATGTGTAAGTTAAAAGCCACCCAAAAACCACTCTCCTTTAGTCAAGAAAACACTTTATTTTATCAAGAAATTTCCCATATTCCTAGGATACATGGTGGAAACAACTAAAATTGCCCAGTCCGCAAGACACTCCACTATGAGAAGATCAAGTATATGAGAAAAATATGATTCAGAGAGGTTAAATTAACCTATCTCTCTTGAAATGTTATTTACTCTGCACATGGATCTAGCTTTATTATGCATACAATGGATTAATAATTTTCTCCATGATACTTTTTATACTCCTATACTTGAATGAGGGTTTCAACTGAGTTTAGACAACTATATACCAATAATTCTCTACCTCTGCAAATTACACTCAGACTCCTATTCGAAACATCTATAGGTTCTACTGCATGATCTAAGTACATGTGTGCTAAATTATTTATCATAACCAATTTATAGTCACTTGGAATATCTAAAACTCATTTCTTCCACTTTGAACTCCTCAACATCTCAAAGTATTCATGTGTCATGAACATGACTACTTAGGGCTCCTTTATACCTAAATATAGACGAGAGTCATATGATTTATTGACTATTTTTAGTTTCAAGACCTTTCACATCAACAAAGGATATTATTGATACTTATCCTTCAAAGAAGGAACTGGTCACCATGTTTAAGAAATTGGGAACAACATATCACCCTATTTTTTATCACAATAGGAAAATATGCTTTGCAACTATTGAATCCACTATTTGCAGACCTTAGTGTGTCTTCAACAAGAAAAATGAGATGTTATTTCCAAATTTATTCACACTACATGTGAAAAATATCTTGAAGACAACATGGTAATGAATATTATGCTCTGCCAAAGAAAACAAACAATGCCTATAATCATCAAACCATACAAACAAATGAGAAAAACCTCTAGGTGATAGGAATGTATAGTCAGTTTTGAGGTAGTAGCATTCTTGAAGATGATTCATGAATTATAGTCTACCAAATTATAAACCAATTCCATGGAATGAGATCCCATTATGAGTTTTATCATCCACCAACATCACTCCCCTCAATTTTCCCTAACCTGCCCCTACTGAACTAAAACTGATTGACCACTTTTATTTGCAAAGTAAAGCAATACAAGAAATAAGATGGTTTTTATCATTTTTGGATTTTCAAAAATATAGAAGCATGTGAAAGAGTTTTAGGGAGCTGAAGGGACACTATATAATATTCCACACATGCCAAGAATATTATACAATCTATATAAGTTTATAAACTCTTCCTTTTTCAACTATTTTCTTGTTTTGAACATTGAACCTTGCAAAATTTTAGTTATTAAACAATATATTTGACATCCACTCACACATGGGATGTTGAATTACCCTTGGACACATTTTATTCTTATGAAACCCATACAACCTCATTTAATTACCCAAAATATGACCTTATAATGACGTAGGGCAAAATATACAAATTTGATAATAGTGAAAACATAATGTTTGACCCTTTTAAGACCATGGTATACATTTTAGGATCTAGGGGTCCCTTATAACAAGTTTTAATATATATGGGGTTGACGTAATTTGACTTGTATTCAAATTAGTCAACATTTTAATGATTTACTAGCAGTGACAAGCTACGTAAGCCAAAGACCAGTTGCCTTATCCTATCCATTGGGATATAATGTCACCTATATAAATATTTGACATTGAATTGCCTTTGAAAGAACACCAAAAAATAATAAATAGACACACAAGATAATAAACTTAGCAAATACACTTGTGTTCTCAATAATTTTTATGGAAGACAAACAAAAAACTAAAACAAACTAACATGAATGAATCTCATCCTCCTCGATTAAAGGGGAATCTTGAAACTAATATTTTTCCATGAAGTGAGGGAGTGAATGAGACATATTTCATTTTTAGCCTTGGCATTTGTATCTCCAACTCTTTTATGATGTTTTCCAATCTCCTTGGCATGATATTTAATGTAGCCAAGGTAGCAACAAACATATCACCTATGTAGGTGAAATATTTTTGTATTTCAATATCCTCAACATTCTCATGGTCCTCTTCATCTACAACTTTACCCAATGATATCTCATCAAGGAATATTTCTTTGACCTCCATAGTGTCCTAAATGGAATCAAATTGCTCACCAGCTATAATTTCCTCAAGCTCATCAGGGGGATTTATATATTCCATATAATCTTGGTCATTATCCTCCATGGATATCTATTTATATATATTATTATGCACTTGAACCTCAAATTTGTAAAGCTCTTCAAGCTCTTATAAAATCCTCATCTACTTCTTCCAATCATCCTTGATATCTCTCTTTGAGAACCCCTGCATCTTCAACTTTAGTTTCTTAGTCTTTGAGTACTTATTCAACTTCAAAGGTGACTGCAAGTTAAAAAATTTGAGATGGCATAAGATCTTATTTTTATGGTACACATATAGGATGTAATGTAGATTCAAGAGTGTCTTGAATGGAAACCAACTCCTTATCAACTACAAGATCATTAATTTCTTCTTCAACAAACTTGATACCTTGGTAGTTATCATGTTGTAATTGAAAGGATAAAACATTTTCAACAATATTATCAGCAAAATATTCAATAACATACTAAACCACATATTAAACTTGGACAACTAGAGGTATAGGTTCTTTCACCTTCTCATGGACATCAACTAACTCTGCAAATATGGATTCCTTCTCAATCACTTCTTATTTCATACCTTGATTGCACTCCGTGTAGATAAATACAGCATGATCCTTAAAATATTCTCCTTCACTCAATAAGATGGAATTATATTTGCTTTCACCAATGGGAGTACCTATGGTGATCTATTCATCATAGTCACTTGAAGCATCTTCTTGTTTAGTTACAAATTGATCTTGTTATTTTTCATTTGCCTCCCATAATATGGATTCACCTTCAAGAAGGGATGAGGTGGAAGGGTGATGTATAGGATCATGGGTTGGATATGGAGTATGAGGTGTGATGGAGGGATCATGAATGGGATTGGGAATGGAAACTTATTAAATGAACTTATGGGGATATGACAAGTTAGATTGGTCAATAGGAAAGACACCATATTAAAAACTATCTTCACTTTGTTCATAAAATTCTTGACAATCATCAACAACTACAATCTGATTTTCAAACCCTTGGTTTTGCCACATTATTAGTCTATCTATTAAGCATTGGACACAACGTCCTTCTAAGTACATTTACTTATTGATACTATATTGGTTTTCCTTTTCAAATTCATTTCATACATCCATCAACTTTGAAGAAAACCTCTCAACCATTTCATGAAATGGTTAGGAAACACATCCAGCTTTTCATCCCATATTATCATCTCTTTTACATTATCTAGAAGACTTCACATGAGTGCCAATAATAATTTGTTAGGATTGAAGTAGGAGGAGAAGGGTAATACTGGGGATTGTGGCCAACTTCAATTTGTTGATCTATGAATTCATATTTTATTTTGAAATGTCTTGATCTCTAATCAATAAGATTAATTAATTCCTAATGACTAGATTGATAGGAATCTTCTTGAGGTTGATATGCATGATGATAAGTCTGGTAGGAGTCATATTGAGGTCAATAAGAAGGAACATCTTGGTACTATTCTTGATATCCTTCCTCCTAGGCTTCTTCATAAGGTTGATCAACAACATGATGTTCATATAAAGGAGGATTATGATGTTTATAGGTATTCCATGTCTCATAAGACTGATAGCAATTTTGATAGGGTTGTTGAGGGTTATAGCATGGGTCATAACAAAGTTGATAGGGAGGTGCATAGTAGGTATTATCATCATAACCATGCATATTAATTTCATGGAGTCAAATAAAATATAATAATTGATCAAAATATTCAATAATAGATACTAGGGCTAGTTACAACCAGATGATTTCATTCAGAGTCACCATTAGTTCTTTATTAAATGTGTTGTCCCCAAAAATGAGTGACATCTTTGGGATAACCTATGAACTATGTTGGATCACCAGACGAAAATTGTTGCTTCCCTTTTTAAAATTTCTTCTAAGCATTCAATTTCCTCATTTTCCAAGCTTTTTCAGTCAAGGGTTCAACAAGTTTAAAGGCTACTATAGGTGAGTTCAATCAAAATAACAAGTTTCCATTAGTTAGTCATTTCCAAGATTGGTTTAGCACCTTAGTTCAACTAAAAGAGTTAAATTGACAAGCTTCAAAGAACAAAGGCTTGAATCATTGAACCTTGAACCATTCTGGTTCAATGGGTTCAACGACCAATTGGTTCAATGTGCTTGGTTCACAAGATCAAAAAGACTTAGCCAAATAATGAATAATGCACCATTGAACCAATTGAACCATTGAATCATTGAACCAAAAGGTTCAACAAGTTCATACGTTCAAAGGTTCAACCAATACAATGAAGATCAAAGAGCTTAGAAATAACAAGGAAGCAATGATTGAATGGGACAAAGGATGAACCAATGAACCGATTAAACCTTGAACTGAAAGAGTTCAAAGTTCAATGGTTCATAGGTTCAAAATTTCAAAGGAAGCCTCAGTAAAAGAAAGAAGTAGCAAACATATGGTTCAACAAAGGAGAAGGGAAGCGATTGAACCAAGAGATGATGGAACAAAAGAGAAAAAAATGAATCAATGAACTAATGAACCAATGTACTTTCAGCAGGTTCATGGGTTCAAGGTTCAACATGGTTCAAACAGTTATCAACCATTGACAACCACCTAGACATCAAATTTAAAGTAAGGGAATATCTATGGAAATTCAAATAGAGCATAGAATTTAAAGGAAGAATCAGGTGACTAACTAAAAAGAGAGTTCAAAGACTTGAATTGCTACAGGGGAGAGAAGATCAATGAGAAATATCTTCAAGGGAGTTATTTCCAGTAGGTGAACAGTGGATCAAGTAGATTTTTGAGTGCACCAAATCAAGGATGCAGCCTTTTTTTCACATGAAGTAAAGACAAATTGGATAGCTATGCAAACATCAGAGAAAGGACTAGACAGTCCATACTAAGAAGAGACATATTAGAGGAATGGACATGCCATAGTTATGGCAATGTGTTGTTCCAAGCATGGTCCCTCCAGACAAAATTGAAGGTGCATTGAAGGCATTGACCACTGCATGGGGCATCCCATCAGAAAGAATGCCAAGCCTTGTGTGGTTGATTTAATATTGTAATTTATCTCATTAGTAAAGGAGACTTTTTCATTTTAAAAAAGTGAAACTCTACCCAATTGAAAGGAAAATACTGAGACTTTGATCTCAGATTGTATTTCATTTTCATTTTATTTGAATGAGAAAGCAAGTTATTTGTAGACTTTGTGTTGTTTTGGCTTGTATCATTTTAGGAGATTATTCTTATGTCTATCTCCTAAATGTGTTCTTGTTTATTTAATTTGGCAAGCAAAATTAGTGAAAGTAATAAGGAAGGTGTCCTGAAGCCAACTATGGGAAGACTTTGTGTTTTCACAATTGTTTTCAGTGTGTGTTTTTCTTTTCTTTCTATGTTGAGGATTTTGGGATGATTTTTTGCCCCCATTATCCTTTGTGTTATACTCTTTGGGCAGTTGAGGTGGAAACTTTGTGTTCTATTTCATCTTGCTAGTTACTGTGCCTATGTTACTAGTTTCTTGTCATACTTGAAAGAAAATCTTGTTTTTTCCTGTAAGAACACTTCTGAAAGAAGAGAAGTGCCTTCAGTGTTCTCACCAAGATTTTCTCCTTTGTTTGTGAACATAATCTCTAAAATAAGAGAGATGGATGGTGTATCCTACCCAAGAGTGTTATTTTCTACACACACACAAAGATATATATATATATATATATATATATATATATATATATATATATATATATATATTTATATAGCTCTTATGTATTTATAGGGAACCTCCCCTTGATGAGAGGAGAGAGTTGTCCACCTATGATGTAGTAAACCTACACACTGGGCTGACCAATCTCCTTTATTGTGGATGATAAGACCTATTTTTCTTAATCAGATAGTTGAATGATAAAATATTCACCCAATAGTCTTTTTGGTGACTCCACTAGGGAGGAGCATGTAGTTCAAAGTTTCAAGCTTCAAACTAAAGTAGATCCTTCTCTTTTCCATTTTGTTTTACAATTTGGCAACTCCACATTATACCAGAAGCCAAAAATATCAAGGTGTTGTTGACCCTACTTTTGAGTTGGTGTAGCAGAGTAATTTTGATTTATTTTCTCCATAACCTCACCTTTAATGAACTAGGAGTCTTCCTCCTAGCCCTACCAGGTCACCAACACAAGGCAAAGCTTCTTTTTCTACTGCTAGTAGATCTTTGCCTATCCATACTCCACTCAGATTTGTGATCCCACTTTTACATAGTAAAATCATGGCTCAAGGCCCCTAGGGTAACTCTTTTGGCCCACTTAGTTTGACTCCACCTCTACATGAACTTCCACACAGCTCAAGGAAGAATTTCCCCAAATTCTATGGTGATGGGAGAGTTCACCCTAATGAACACATTGTAGCCTTTAGCATAGCCTATGGCATAATAGGTGTGGAATTTGAGGACGTGGTAGTCAAGCTCTTCATGGAAACACTACAAGGTATTATTACAAACTGGTTCTACTATCTGTAAGCTAGGTTAGTAGCTGACTGGGACACACTTAAAGCCATGTTCGAAGCAAGGTTTAAACCTATAAAATATGTGCATGTCTTGCTCACCTAGCTCACATAGATGAAGAAGGAGCCCCATGAACCTATGAGGGACTTCATTTCCAAGTTTGACAAGCTGAGGGAGAAGATTCCCATGATTGCCCATCTGACACCTCAAAATCTCAAGTGTTTCTTCATCAACTCACAGCTGCCTGAAGTGAGTTTCTTGCTGAGATGGGCTAGACACATAGACGTTGCTACTGATCAGGACTTGGCTACTGAGGTAAAAGATGACCTTATCCTGAAACATAAGGAGAGACCCTAATAAAGGTAATCCTCTTCATCTTCTAAATACTCACCTACAGTCACCACTGACCCAATGGTACAAAAGCTAGCAAATGAAGTGCTAGCTCTCAAAAAGCAAATGGCGCAAGGGATGTCTTCTACTCTTGCATACAGAGATATACCAAGGAGGACATTTCAAAATTAGGCATATCAAGGCAATGCTACAAGCGATCAAGGATAGCTAAATCGCCTTCCTCGTCCACAGAGGAACCTCACCCTCGAAGCACCTCCAACTAACTCAACAATTGGATATCTTGAAGCTAAGTCAGATTTCTCTTTTTAGCCTAAGTTGAATCTTGAAGATGATGCTAATATCTTCACTAAGGAAGAAGAAGAATTAGCTAGTGACTCTAACACTGGTTTCTTAAACTACTAAAATGAACCCTAAAGTGAAGGAAATACAGCTGAGGGATCATATGCCATATTCACCTATTTTAAGAATCAATCAGCTCAACAAGATGATAAGAAGAAAGTAGAGGAGTGACCTCAACCAGTAGTTTCAATTGCTAAGTGGGGATCCACTCTTACTTTCCAACCAAAGAACCTGGTGATTGCAAGAAAGGTAAATACCTTAAATACCCCTATGCCTTCTACTTCAAATTCATAGTCTAGTCCTCCCCCTTCCAAAAATAGAAAGGACAAATTCCCATCCTCTACTCCTTACTCATTCCAGGCATTTGACATAATTGACCATATAAAGAAAACCAAATTTCAAATGTCTAAATTTGAATTTCTGCAGTGCTATCCTAAGCAATTAGATAAATTGGTTCAATGTGTGAAGAACCAAAATAAACCTTTAGGACAAGCAATTACCAAGGTGAATCCTAATTCCCTCAAGAATGCACTCACTAGGAACAACCTTGTTATTACTCCCCCTACTACTCCTGATAGGACTGAACCTTTCTATGTCTCATTACTGATAAATGGACATCAGCTAAACAACTACATCATTGATTCCAGAGCCTCAGACAATGTTATGCCTACCAAAGTGGTTGAATCCCTTGGCCTTACACTGACCAAAACCTTTGGTAGATGCTTCTCCATGGAAAACAAGAAAGTAACACTACTGGGATAGATCAAGGATGCCCAATTTGCATTTGCAGCATTCCTAGACAAGAGAATCAAGATGACTGTCTTGGTGGCCGACGTCCCTGCATCCTATGGCATCCTTCTTGGGCAGAATTTTTATATGGATGTTAGTGGTGAATTGAGCATAGACTTATCTGAGGTGAGGATTCCAGTCAAAGGTGTTATGAAGAGGCTACTCCCTGAGAAAGAAGTGAAATATGTGCTTACCCAGACCTCAGCACCTGAAGCTCAAATACTATTTGAGTCTTCAGGCATGGGTAACTACTTTTTATCCATAGATGAATTCCATGAAATGCCTATTGAAACTCTTTAATGTGACAACTAGAAGTTTAGTCCAGCTAGAACAATAGAAGAATTGGCTGAGCATAATGCAAGTGTGGAAGAATCTCCCCCTCTGAATGAAGAAGAATCCAAAGAAAAATTAGTATCAAATGAGGTATAGACTCTTGAATTTAATGGTAGCTTCTCCTCCACTGGTTTAGGATCTGGAGTTGTGATGATATCTCCTCAAGGAGATATTTTTTCTTCATCATACAAGTTGCAGTTCAGCAACACTAATAATATAGCTGAGTATGGATTTTTGTTTCTTGGATTGAAGGTTGCTCGAGACCAAGGCATCAAACTCCTTCATGCTAAAGGAGATGCAAAACTAGTGGTTTGTTAGGTGAGAAACCTATATCAAACCAAAAATGAAATATTGTGCCACTACCGCAACCTAGTTTGGGACCAAATTGAAAGGTTTGATGCTTTCATCATCTCTGCCATTCCTAGAGAATTTAATGATTGGGTTGATGCATTGGCTATCTCAAATACTCTCTTAGTCCCCCACTCAAAATTTAAAGGAGATAAGTACACTATTGAGCTGGTATTTCAATGAAGTGTACCTGATAATGCCAGTCACTAGTAAGTGTTCAACAATGATAGTCAAATCATTACCTTCCTGAAGCAAAAAGATAGTTTTGAACGACTGCATTTTGAAGGTAGTGAACCTCAGAAGTGTGAACCAGCTCCTAAATCAAATATAGATGCAGGTGAGGAGTTCTTGCAACATAAATGAAATAATATTCTCAAAGGCACAGTTTCTATTGAGAAACTATTTGACAAACATGACAGATTCATCAAACAACAACAAACAGATTCAAGCTCCTCCCAGAAGTTTGATCAAGTAAATCTAGGTACCAAGGATGATCCCAAGATGGTGAACATTGGGAAATGCTGCATTCCTAAGGAGAAATTCAAGTTCACTGCTCTACTCTACCAATACATGGACTTCTTAGCATACTCCTATGATGACCTGAAGTCACTCAAGCTTGATGAAATTCCACATGACATTCCTCTCAAGGTTGATTCGGCACCCTACAGGCAAAAGTCTAGGTAGTATAATCTGAAAATATTAGGTACCATTTTGTCTAAGATACAAAAAATGCTAAATGCTAAAATAATCTTTGCAATCCATCATTCCACATGGATTGCAAATATAGTGCCTATAAGGAAGAAGAATGGTGAAATTCGCCTTTGTGTAGATTTTAGAAACTTAAACTAGTCATCCTTGAAGGATAACTATCCTTTGCCAATCATGTATCAAGTGCTTCAGATAGTGATGGGTTTGGAGATGTTATCAATGCTATATGGCTTCTCAGGATATAATTAGGTTGAAGTTGGTAAGGCAAACCAACATAAGATTACTTTCACCATACCTTGGGGCACGTTTGCATATAGAAGGATGCTTTTTGGCTTGATAAATGCTAGTGCCACCTTCCAAAGAGCAATGGACCTTGCCTTCAAAGATGAAATGGGTAAGTTCACCATAGTTTATCTTGATGACTTGACCATCTTTTCTAAGCATGGCCCAAATCATATATGCCACTTGCAACAAGTGTTGGAGCACTACCACCAGAATCGAATTTCCTTAAACCCTAGGAAGTAAATTTTTGGAGTAATAGAGGGGAAAATTATCAGACACATTGTGCCCAAATGAGGCATAAACATTGACTCAGACAGAGTCGATTCTATCTAAGAGCTTACCTTGCCCACAAGTAAGATTGTTGATCACTCTTTCTTTAGAAAGCTGAATTTTATATGTAGGTTCATCCCTAAGTTTGCTAAGAAGACTGGGCACATTATAAACATGATGAAGAATAAGGCCACCTTCAGCTGGACTAAAGAAGGCAAGTTAGCATTTGAGTATATCAAGACTGGCATTGCCCACACCCCATTTCTAGTTTGTCTAGATTATACAAAGGACTTCCTCATATATAGTTATGCTTCTAAACACACACTTTCAGCCATCCTGGTTCAACAAAACAAGCAAGGGGTGGAATCTCTAATTTCCTTCATGAGTTGTCCTCTCAAAGCTCATGAGTTGAATTATTCAAACATGGAGAAGCATGTTTATGCGGTGGTCAAGACAGTGAAGCATTTTCATTTCTACATCCGCAATTCATGAGTTACTACTCTGGTTCCTGATACCACGGTCAAATCCACATTAACTCAATGGGAGTTTGAAACCAAAAGAGGAAATTAGATTGCAAAGATCTAAGAGTTTGATCTGGTAATCAAGCCAACAAACCTGGTATGGGGAAAGGGCCTATGCCAATCAATTGCTGATAACAAGCCAAAAAGAATAGGACATGAAGATTCAGAAGAAAAAGACATGCCAACAGTCCTCTTTGTCTCCACCACAAATGAGTGGTATTTAGGTATTACTCATTTCCTTACTTATGGTGAGCGTCCATCTCACCTATCTTATAAATAAAAGAGAACTATCAACATAAAAGCTATAAATTTTGTCATCTGAGACAATGACATGTACAAGAGGAGCCTTAATGGAGTATTCCTTCACTACGTGGATAAGGAGCAGAAAAGCCAACTTCTGAAATCCTTCCACAATTTAGCCTATGGAGGACATTTCTCTACCCCTATAACTGCCCATAAAATTTTGTGAGCTAGGTATTACTGGCCAACTCTCTTTCAAGATGCATACAAGTGGGTAAGAAAATGTGAACTATGTCAGTAGTTTATTGGGAGACCCAAGTTAGCTACCCTACATCTCAAGCCAGTGGTCATAGAGGACCCATTCCAGTAATGGGGAATTGATTTTATTAGAGATGTAAACCCATCTTCAAGTTCTGGACATGATTATGTCCATACAACAATAGATTACTTCACCAAGTGGGTGGAAGCAATTCCAACCAAGCATGCTACTTCAGAAGTAGTATCCAATTTTCTCAAGGAGAATATCATTTCCAAGTTTGGGGTGCTAACCAAGATTGTCATTGACAATGCAGCTTGTTTCACTTTCTAGGAAATTACTCAATTCTATTTCTACTATGGGATTACACTCTCCCACTCTTCTGATTACTATCAACAAGGAAATGGACAAGCTAAATCAAGTAATAAGAACCTAGTGACTATCATCAAAAAGCTGGTGGATGATAACCAAAGGACATGGCATAAAGCATTGGTTGATGCCCTATGGGTAGATAGAATTATGCCCAAAAGGGCAATTGGTATGTCTACTTTCCAACTTCTTTATGGTATCAATGCGTAGATACCAATCACCTTGGAATTACCAGCATTAAAATTGACTAAGGTAATTGAAGATCAAACATATGAAAGCTCCCTTGATAAGAGGATCATGTGCCTGACTGAGCTGGATGAGTAGAGAACTGTAGTGGTGGATTGAATTGCTGCCCATCAAAGTTTGGTGAAGAAACTCTTTAACTAGAAGGTGAAGAATCGTGATTTCTAGGTTAGAGATCAAGTTCTATTATAGGACAAAAGAAGAGAGCCAAAGGGGATGCATGGAAAGTTTGATTCTCTTTGGAGAGGCCTATTTATTATTCACTAGGTCAATGGTGAGAACAACTTCTTATTGAAATATAAAGATGCCACGGTCTTTACTCTACCTCACAATGGGTAGCATCTGAAGCACTTCAACTCCTGAAGTGCTAGATAAGTTCCCTTGTACATATGTATATCTCTATAGTCTTTATTTTTTCTTTGTGTTGTTCATTTTTGTTTTTTGGAGCCTTTATTTTGGGTAACATGACTCCATAGCGAAATGGCATACTTCAAGGCACTGGAGATTCTAGTTTCTACTCCCCTTAGATGTTCCAAGTTTTCAACTAAAGGAATTTCCCCAACTGGAGCCAGCTATTGTCCCCAAAAATGAGTGACATCTTTGAGACAACCTATGAACTATTTTGGTTCACCAGACCAAAATCATCTCTTCCCTTTTCAAATTTTTTTTTGAGCATTCAATTTCCTCATTTTCCAAGCTTTTTTAGTCAAGGGTTCAATAGGTTCAAAGGCTTTTGTAGGCAAGTTCAATCAAAAGAACACGTTTCTAACAATTAGTCATTTCAAAGATTGGTTCAGCACCTCGCTTCAACTAAAAGATTTCAATCGACAAGCTGTAAAGAACAAAGGTTTGAACTACTAAACCGTTGAACCTTGAACCATTTTGGTTCAATGCGCTTGGTTTAAAAGATCAAAAAGACTTAGCCAAATAATGAAGAATGAACCATTGAACCAATTGAATAATTGAACTATTAAACCAAAAGGTTCAAAGAGTTCACAGGTTCAAAGGTTCAACCAGTGAGATGAAGATCAAAGAGCTTAGAAAGAACAAGGAAGCAATGATTGATCAGAACAAAGGATGAACCAATGAACTGATTGAACCTTTAACCGAAATAGTTCAAAGTTTAATGGTTCATAGGTTCAAAAGTTCAAAGGTAGCCTCAGTCAAAGAAAGAAGTAACAAACAGATGGTTCAACAGATGTTTCAACCAAGGAGTAGGAAAGCGATTGAACTAGGAAGCAATGGAACAAAAGAGATAGATTGAACCGATGAACCAATGAACCAATGTAATTTTAGTGGGTTCACAGATTCAAGGTTCAACATGGTTCAAATGAATATCAACCATTGATGGCCCCGCATATGTCAAATTTAAAGTAAGGGAATATCTATGGAAATTCAAATAGAGCATGAAATTTAAAGGAATAACCAAGCGACTGACTGAAAAGAGAGCTTGAAGACCCGAATTGCTATAGGGGAGAGAAGATCAATGAAAAAGATCAAAAATATTTTCAAGGGAGTTATTTCCAGTAGGTGAAATAGTGGATCAAGTAGACTTCTGAGCGCACCAAATCAAGGACGTGGCCTTTTTTCCATGAAGTAAAGACAAATTAGACAGCTGCATAGACATCAGGGAAAGGACCAGATATTCCATACTAAGAAGAGACATATTATAGGAATGGACACACCATAGTTATGGCAATGCATTATTCCCAGCATGGTCCCTCCAGACAGAATTGAAGGTGCATTGAAGGCGTTGACTACAGCATGGGTTGTCCCATGGGAAAGAATGGCAAGCCTTGCATGGTTTTTATAAGAATGTAATTTCTCTCATTATTAAATGAGACTTTTTCATTTTATATAAGTGAAACTCTACCCAATTAAAAGGAAAATACTAAAACTTTGAGCTCAGATTGTATTTCATTTTCATTTTATCTAAATGCGAAATCAAGTTGTTTGTAGACTTTGTGATGTTTTGGCTTGTATCATTTTAGGAGATTATTCTTATGTCTATCTTCTGAATGTGTTCTTGTTTATTTAATTTGACAAGCATAATTAGTGAAAGTAATAAGGAAGGTGTCCTAAAGCCAACTATGGGAAGACTTTGTTCTTTCACAATTGTTTTTAGTGTGTGTTTTTCTTTTCTTTCTGTGTTGAGGATTTTGGGATGACTTTGTGCGCCCATTATCCTTTATGTTATACTCTTTGGGCTGTTGAGGTTGAAACTTTATGTTCTATTTCATCCTGCTAGTTACTGTGCCTGTGTTAATAGATTCTTGTCATACCTGAAAGAAAATCCTGTTGTTTCATACAAGAACACTTATGAAAGAAGAGAAGTGCCTGCAATGTTCTCACTAGGATTTTCTCATTTGTTTGTGAACATCATCTCTAAAATAAGAGAGATGGATGGTGTATCCTACCCATGAGTGTTATTTTCTACATATATGTGTGTGTGTGTGTGTGTGTGTGTGTGTGTGTGTGTAGAAAATAACACAGATGTTTCCTACAAGAACACTTATGAAAGAAGAGAAGTGCCTTCAATGTTCTCACTAGGATTTTCTCATTTGTTTGTGAACATCATCTCTAAAAGAAGAGAGATGGATGGTGTATCCTACCCATGAGTGTTATTTTCTATATATATATATATATATATATATATATATATATATATATATATATATATATATATATATATATATATATATATATATATATATATATATATACCATCAGTGTTATTTTCTACACACACACACACACACACATATATAATATAGCTCTTGTGTATTTATAGGGAACCTCCCCTTGATGAGAGGAGAGATTTATCCACCTCTAATGTAGTAAACCTGCACACTAGGCTGACCATTCTCCTTTGCTATGGATGGTAAGACCTATTTTTCTCAATCAAACAGCTGACTGACAAAATATTCACCCAACAAAATGCATCTAAAAGATGATAAGAGGAAAGACACCCCAACAGTCTTTCTACTCTTTTAGACCTTAGTCCCATCGAGCATGCCATAACTATTGTCACCCAATATTTCACCCTATACATGGTTTTTCAAGATTACTCTAATATTTTGACAACATTAGAATACCTCCAGGCCTATGGGTTGCTTATTATATAGGTAGACCTTTAGGTTTAAGTGCTAGCTCTTGAAATTAATATTTGAATGCTTATCACCTACACTAACTATTTTATTGGATGAAAAGGGATAGAAATAACATGGAAAACAAATGTCTCTATTGAGGTCATACACTAAAAAGATCTCCACTATACTAAAATACCATTGTATTATGAAACATGACCTACAACATTAGTTTGAAAATCTTGAATTGCTCTAACATTAATATTTTAAACATAGAGGTGATATGCATTGGACTAATCAAGGTGAGTTAACCAAATGTAAAATTGTAGACACTAAGGCTAATTCTACACTTTAAGATAGTTAAATACACTAGCTACCCTTCATGTGACCTATTAGAGTGAGAATTATTTGCACCAAACATGAAAGGATAAAGAGAAGGCAAGGATAGGTACCTATCACTAAGCACTTCAATATACATCACTTCACACACTTATAAAATAATTTCATGAACTCAAAACCATATTGAAAATATTATTTTGAAGGCAAAATACAACATTAATCTAGCAAGGCTTCAACATACTAGGTGTGGATTCGATTAAAAGAGATAAAATGGCTTGTATTTATAGAACATGTGAGAGGAGAGAGGAGAAGAGAAGTTCAAAGGTCACAATGCCACATTTAAAGCCATGAAAACTAGTTATATTCTAGGATAATGAAGTGAATAATAGAGGACTAGAATGTCTACTTGGACAAATGTCCATCTTAAGGATAATAAATTTCAAATTAGCGTATGGACCTCAAATGGCCTTCTTAAAAACTATCTTCATGATGAGGCATGTCTTGACCACTAAAAACTAAAATAGGGAGTGTTGACACATGTGAAATATTTTAGAGTGGTTATAAACATGCCATTACATTCATCAAATGCATCCCTAACTGATATCCATCTCCTTGACACTTGTACTCACCATCTACAGTCATTTATTATCCATCTTAGCCTCATTATTCGCATTTGTCATCTAAGAATCCTTTAGTTTATCAAAAAAATACATGTAAGATGTGTTAGGACACCTTTTTATAGTACCCTTTCCTTCCACTCCATGAGTTAGACCTTAAAATAGTCCAAAAACCAACTTCTCATCCTTGAACTAGGTAGTCACTCCTTATCTTCAATATCTATCTAAGATTACCTGTGATGAACTATGTAGCAAAGGTGATTTTGAGCCTATCTATTGTGATAAATGAATATGGAGAGTGCTAATGAGTCTCTACATACCCACAATGATTAGCATTCCTTGGTTCTCTTTTACACCTAGAAAACACAACAAAACCTACCAAAAACCTTATTTTTAGCTTATCCATACAAGTAGGGAACATACCAATTGGGTATTCAGGATCTTGAAAGAGTCTTCTACAAGTTCCAAATAGTTTCCAAACCATATTACCCATTATAAATGTATCTCCATGTATATATTCTACATCAGGTCAAAATCAAGGTTTTAGGAGGGTTTTGGTTCTTAGGGATTGTTTATAAGAAAAAATGTTTAATATATGAACAAATTCTATTGAAAGAAGATTCATGACTACCTTCAACTCTCCCCAAGTGATTAAGGTTCCTTTCAATAGGTTTGTATAGATATGATTTCTTGAAGATGGTTTCCTAAACTTGCTCTTATGTTTTATGTGATTCCCTATACAAACCAATGTTTATGTATCCTCCTAAACTTTTCAATGAAGATCTTCAATTATAATGTAGGGTTCATCATGATTTAGAACTAAAATTGAGCCTCATTAGGGCTTATTCCTAGTCCTAGGCCAATAAGATTGACTATGTTTCATGTACTATAACCACCTTTGAGTGGTTTCTCGAGACTGTGAGTGTTTCTTCACATTTGTCTAACCTAATTATAACTCTACATGTCTTTCTACCATGTTCCAATATTACTCATCACATTCTACTATCATCCACTTTTCAAACCTATAGTCATCTCACTCCCAAAGTGCCCTTTATCTAAGAAAACATATAGGGCATCTCCCTTGTTTGATCTATCAAAATGGAGTCATGATGTGTTAGATCAGGTCATGAGGAACTTCTTCACCATAATTTAGGGTTGAATCTCATTTCTAAGGTCCTCAGCTTCACAAAATTCAAGACAGACTTATATGACTATATACTATGTAGGCATTTTGGGTTAACTATAGATTGAGATTTGAACCTTCTTTTATTTGCCTCTTCTCTCTAAAAATAATGTGATATGGTTGATGGAAACATTATGAATTAGGTTTCAAACATGTTCAATTCCCTACCTCTCTTCCAACCTTTTCAATCCACCTCCATCTAACTAGGTCTTATCTATTTACTTTAGCAGACTGTAGGTGGCACTCCTTAGACCATAGAGATCCCTGTAGGTGATATTCAACTCTTTAACCTTATATTATATACCCTAAGATCCTTTCAAAGTCATTATGTCATTTCAAAATAAAGACTCATTATGTTTGTAGAGTTCTCAGCTTGTAATATCTTATCATCAACTCTAGTATGTCTATAATTAGGCTGAGGTGACAACTTATGAGAAAAACCCTTGTAGGTGATGACCTATGTGAATACTTTATGCTTCAACTCCATCAATCTCTCTTTGGGTGTGTAATTTATCATTCAAATGGATCTTTTTCTCATGCTTAGAGACCATAGTCTCACTTGGCACTACAAGTTGGTTGATTTTATTCATTTTAATATAGTATTAATTAAGTTTTATAAATAAAAATGTCTAAGTTGGAACCCACACAAACACCACTCTCCTTTAGTCAAGAAACCACTTTATTTTTTCAAGGCATTGCTCCTAGGCCTGGGCTATATGGTTGAAATAACTAGAACTACCCAGTCTTCAAGACACTCCACTATGAGAAGATCAAGTATATGAGCAAAATGTGATTTGAAGAGGTTAAGGTAACCTATCTCTCTTGTAAATTTCTTGACTATAGACATGGTTCTATTTTTATTCTACATATAATAGATTCATCATTTTCACCATTATCCTCTCTATACTCTCAAACCTAAATGAGGGTTTCAACTAAGTTCAAAATCCTCCATACAAATAATTTTCTTCCTCTATAGACTACACTCAGGCCCTTGGTGGATAAATCTATAGGTGTTATTGCAAGATATAAATATGTGTGTGATAGATTAGTTATCACAACTAATTTCTAGTCACTTGGAATAGCTGTAACTCGTTACTTCGACAATAAACTCCTGAACATTTTGAAGTCTTCATGTGTCATGAACATGACTATTCAAGGCTCTTTTATACTTGATTGTAGATGATATTCATAGGGTTTCTTGACTTTGTTTAATTGTTAGACCTTTCACATCACCAAGGTATATTCTTGAGACTTAGCATTAAAATAAAGAATTTACCACCATTTTTAAGTTATTTGGAACAACATATCATGCTTATTATGAAGATCAAAATAGGATAATAGGATTTATAACTATTGAATCCACTATCCGTAGACCTTAGTGTGTCTTCAACTAACAAGATGCGATGTTATTTCCAAAATTTATTACACCCCATGTGAAAAATATCTTTAAGATAATATGGGAATGAATATTACGCTCTACCAAAACATAGACAATCCTTAGAATCATCAAATCATATAAGCAAATGAGAAAACCTAGACATGATAGGAATGTATAGTCAGTTCTAAGGTAGTAGCATTATTGAATATTATTATCTAAGTATAGTCCAGCAAAATTCAAAATAATTCCAAGGAATGAGAGATCATTAGGAGTGTTAACATACACCAAAATCACTCCCTTCAATTCTACCTGACCTGTTAGTACCAAACTGAAACTAGTTGACCACTTCTACTTGTAAAGGAGAGCGTAAGAGAACTAAGATGTTTTCCCTCTTTTTAAGATTTTTCAAAGCTACCAAATCATGGAAATTAGTTCTGAGGAGCTGAAAGGAAAATACTAAAGCTACCATATGTGCCAAAAATGTTGTGTAGTCTGTACAAGTTCATAAACTCTTCTATTTTCAATTATTTTCTTGTTTTTCACATGGAACCCTACAAAATTTTAGTTATGAAATAATTTATCTGACATACACTAATACATGGTAGATTGAATTAACTTTAACACAATTGTATTCTTATGAAAACCATGTAACCTCATTTAATGACCCAAAATGTGACCTTAAAATGACATAGGACAAAATAGACAAATGAAACAAGGGTGAAAATATAATGTTTGACCCTTTTAATACCATTTTACACATTTTAGGATCTAGGGGACACCTATAACATTTTTTTGTATATGCCAATTTTTTTCATTTTTTTCTTGATAATTATTATTTTCATTCTCTTCAAAAAAGGTTAGACTCAGATCTAGTATTACAGAAATGTAGTGTGTTTGAACAATTATTAGTCAATACTCTTTTTTTAGATGTTGAATTCTAAATTGATAGAGCTCTATCAAATTGAAAATTAAGGACATTTTATCTAGTTTTATATAGCCTCAAGTAAGTCTCCATTTGTTTTCAATCTTGTTTCTTAACTTTGAATTTAAAAATGACAATGCACTAAAAATTATCTCATCTTTGGCTGAACCCAAAATCATTATTTGCCATAAACTAGTAATATTATGATATTCTCATATACCATCACATAGTATTTCAGTCAAACATAAGGTAGTCCATAGTCTAGTGATCTATACATATTTTAAAGCATGGTCCAAAAATTGTTGTGACAAATCAAATAGATTGTTCCCTTAGCTTTGGAAAATATAAAATGCCTTCAGCTTATTCACCATTTGATTCTACACTCTTGTATAAATGTTAGGCTAATGTTTTGATTTTATTCTAAAAATCTAATGAGCTAACATTTTTCCAATATTGAGTGTACATCATAGCCATTAATTCTAGTAGTTCATCCTAAGGAAAATGATATCTATTCTTTGAAGAGAAACATTTTGTAATTTTCTTCAAGGTGTAACTTATAGAGGGTACAAACTCAAGGAAGAGATCCCTTATAACATGAAATTATTTAGAGTCTATTAGATTTATCAACTATATCAAAAGTGTGAGTTGTGGTCTATATTATATTTTTACTATATACTACACATGATCTTACCATATGTACTTCACAAAAAGGGTCCTAGATCCTCATGATCATATTGTATTTTTTTTCAAATGTTTAAGGTGATAATTATATTTTGATTGGCAAGGTTTGTTAATTTAAATAAAAAAATAATTGAAAGGCCAATATGGATGTGGTTAAGACATTATTATATAATTTATAATTTTAAAACTATGAAAATCTTTTTAAGTTATGTTATCCTTGCTTTTGATACTTGTTTTTTTATTACCCCATAGTTGGTTTATACTCTACAATCTAATTTTTTATCACTTTTTTCTTCTATACTTAGTTTATTATAATATCTGGTTAGTTTCTACCACATACTTGTTTTTAAAAAAACAATAAATTGATTTATTCTTAGAAATAATGACATGAAAGATATTTATTTTAAATAATACATACATAAAATCTGAATAAACAAAATAGAGCCTCATGATCATACTATATTTTGTTTTTAAATGTTTAAGGTAATAATTATATTCTAGTTTCCATGGTTTTTAATTGAAATAAATAAATATTTAAAATGAAAATATGGAAGTGGTTAAGACATTTTTGAATACCTTATTATATAGTTTACAATTTAAAACTATGAAAATATTTTGAATATTTTATTTGGTTATGTCATCCTCACTTTTCATAGTTGTCTTGCCCTATGGCCCCATATTTGGTTTGTATTGTATACTTTAATTTTTTGTCACAATTTTTGATACACTGAGTTTATTATATTATCTAGTTGGTATTTTGAGAGACTTAAAGAGGTCTATATTCAATTTATACTTAGTCATATGGCCATCAATTTTAACACTTAAGAAGGACAAATTTAATTTTTAAAAATAATTTAAAGTTTAATCATTAAAGATAAGGAACCATAAATAAGATCTTGACTTTATACTTATCATTCTCTAACATCTTTTTTTTATTGGTTTTTTAATTAACACAAACTACCTCCTATAATATAAACACATAAGTGTTTAAAATTGTTTAAAAGCCTGAAACCATGAAACCCTAAAACTTGAATTCATATAACTTCATTTATATTATAGTTTTATTCTTTTGTGGTCGTGGGAATCACAAAACAAGCCAAAATTACAAGAGGAGTCCAAGGAGGAGTCTAAGTAGACAATAATCAAGTACAATCCATGTAATAAATACAAGCCCTAAATGTCATGGCAATCATGAAGCAAGTAGTGATTTCATGAGGAGACCAAGGAGAAGTCTAAACAACCAACAATGAAGTACAATCCAAATAAGAAATATAAGCCCTACATGTCGTGGGAATTATGAAGTGATTGATAATTGCAAGCGAAGGCCAAGTCTAAGTAGCCAACAATGAAGTAAAACAAAATTAAAAAAATACAAGGCATACATATCTACAAAAAATTTCACACTTTTAATGAATTTTACCTATATTTTAAGGGATTCAAACTATTACCATGTATTTTTCATCAGATATTTTCTTTTAGTATGAAAACCCTTTCTATCTTATATCAAAACCCTTAATATTAAACACAATTTAGTTATCACATGTGATTGTTTATTTAGTAATAAGATCTTTGAATTTGTTTTAGAATGTTTACTTAGTAATGACATCAATAATATCTCAAAATTCTTGTGAATGTGTGTTTGGGAGTTGATGTGGCCTTGAATGGTTTTCATAGTCCCATACACATACTTTAAGTTTAGGTTTGGGATGGGTCCATAGTAATTATTATTCATGTTGTCTCTCATGTCTTCATTGATTGGATTTATTTATTTTGGAAAGTGTTTTAAATGGATAGACTTCCCCCAATTTCACACAACAAAGCAAAATAGTCATTTTAAAAAACTTAAGGTATCCATTGAACATAATCATTTTTCCACCTCTAGCATATTTTCCCCATGAATGTGTTTTGGAAAAGGGATTTAACTTGTATTTTTTCCATTATTTATTCATTAGAATATGACACTTTATTCTCTATCTATTTTTAAGTTTTTTGAAATAGGTAATAGAAATCACTGCTCTATTTATACTGGCATGGCAATTTTGCCAAATATTCACCAATAAAATTACACCTAAACTCTAAGATTCACTAGGGTTTTATAGTAAGGTTTTAGGTGTCGATTATTAAAATTATTCTTGGTATATGCCATTTATGGAGTAAAGAGCATATGCCCTTTATGGCTCAAAAATTGTGTATACCATTTCCAAGATAAAATTTTATACTAAACTTTTACTAACTCATATTTAATTGGATGAGCTTATAGATATTGGAGTGGATGTGTTCACACTAGCTAGTGGCTTGAGATTTTACCAAACTAGTTTTTTCTATATCCATGTTCACAATCATTTAGGAGTTAAGCTTATTTTGGGAGTTTGTTATTTGGTTTGATGTGAGAAATATTTTCATAAACCATTTTTTAATTGTGCAAAATATTTCATTCCACCTATTGTTATCTTGTGTAACAAATTATTTTTTGCATGTAACAAACCTTAAATGCCTATTTATTAGGCATTCCTTATGTTTTTCCTATAGCAATGAGAGAGATAAAGCCTACAGATTATATTATTCATTTTGAGATAATAATTGAGACTTGACTATGCATTATTCAATTTTGTGTGAAGTGTCAAAATGCTTGATGTTGTGGTAATGGTGTGCAGGAAAGATCTTGGATGAATGACAAGAATTCTCATTTCCATCATGATATAAGATCAAACTCCTTGACATAGCTTAGCTGATTATTTAACACCTTGAAGATTTTATTTGAATTTATTTTTCAGACATAGAAGCCTATATCAATATGTGGAGGCTAATTTTGTTGGATTTATGGATCCTCTAATTTTTTGAATCCTTAAAAGATTGGTAAAATCTTGTTTGCATGTCATACACTAGCCATACATGTAGGGTTTATGAGATTGTGTGATTTGAGCATATATATTGAATTAATTTACTTAGCATTCATTATTTTATTTTCAATGTTTTTGAGATAATTTTTTATCCTTGGTAAGATATTTATCTTTATTTCCAAGCACCTTTTTCATTATCAAGGTTTATTCACACCTCAAGATCCCTTTATTTTTTTTCCATGATTTGGTCAGCATGGTTATAACCTGCATGAGCTTCTTGTGATATATTTGCATCATATAAACCATTAAGAAAATCATCACCTATTAGCTACATGTCTAAGTGAGTTACTCTTGAGCTCCTTGGCAACTTCTCTATGATGCATGAATTCCATGTTGCTTCACCTAGATTGGTGAGCTCGACATTTATTGGATAAACATTGGTCTTGCATTGAATATGCATAGATATTTTTAGAGATGTTAAAGGTGATTTAATCTCATATAGATCAAGAGATCTCCTACATCCTTACTTTTTCTTGGTGAGACCATCACTGAACTCCATTGCTATTTAAGTGTCAATTCAGTGTTTGAGCATGTTTTGTATTAAGTTTTGCATTCATCTTGGAAAGTTTAGCACATATGTATTTGATGCATTGGTGATCTATTATTTTTATGTATCTTTGATATTACTCAACCCATTCCTCAATATCATTGACATTCAATTTTTTATTCTTTTGGTAGAGGGATTGTATGATAGTAGTTGAAGCTATAGAAAAATCATTCATTGGATTTTTCTTAACTAACACTACATTTTGCACCTATAAGTTTGCATAGATCTTCTCTAACTGGATGTGCTCATAAATATCAGCCTTCATAGCATTTTTTTTTATCTCCATGTACTTCATCACTCTTTTATTATTGTTTCAACTACCCAACATGGTACCTTTTAGTTGGTAGTCTACATAGTCAGGTCACTACCCAATTTGGCATTAAACAAACCATTCACCACTCCAACTTTGTATGTAGTTTAGCTCACCTTATTTTATGGTGTTTATATCTCCATCATATTTCCATTAGTATTTTTATGGCTTTGATTTTTAAATTATTTTTGTGGCATTTCAATTTTTATTTTCATAGCATCCACTAATGACTCATTCATCCAACATTAGTCTCAAATTTATTACTTAATCATTACCATTTAAAACCTATCTCTTTTCTAGTTGAACATTACTAGATGCTCATCATGACCCACTCTATTTAGTCCATTAGTCTATGCTATAAATTTGGGTTTTTTGATGCCATGAATTGTTATTATATATAAGTCTTACCTTGAATGATCCTCTAAACTCATTCTTCACCATCTTATTTCTCTCCATCCATGACTTTGACAAAGGGTTTATACCTTTATTTATTTTTTAATTTTATTTAAAAATTAAATATAAATTGTTGCCCCTAAGAGTTTCAAAGCCCTAAATCTTTATAAGGAGGAATTTCATTATTTAAATGATGGAAGGATTTATTAAAGTGGTGATATTATTAAAGTTGGAGGGGCCAATCTAAAGGGGGAAATATTTTTAAGAGGAAAACTTTGTAAATGGGCATTTTCATTGAAGTGGGGTCATTATTTCTATTTTCCTTCTTTCTTGTCAAAGACAAAGGGTGATGTTTGATCTCATAGGCAGTGAGACTGCATAATAAAAACACTTCTTTTTTTGGTGTGATTTATACACATGACATATTTTTAGTTGAGTTCAACGTCCTATTTTAGTGTGTTTTATCCTATTTTTTGACAATTATTGTACTTTTAGATGCATTTTTAGTGATAACCAACATCCCTCTTTGGCCTTTTTCTCCATCATTGGTTTTTACATATTTGGTTATGGAGTCATGTATATTTGATCCCCTTAGTTATTCTAATTACACCACTTGGAAAACTAAAATGCAGATGCACTTACAGATGAATGGATTGTGGAGAGTTGTTATTGGTGAATTTGCCAAATTTATAGATGAGGATAATATTGTATGGCTTGCATTCTTGTAAAATGAGGCACTTTTTTTAATCACCTCCTTGTTTTTAATAGTTTACAAACTTATACTGAGCATGCCACATCATCTAAAGGAGATTGAGGCATTCTTTTAGCATTATTTGATGAGGTATATTCACCTCCCATTTTTTCTCTTTATTTTCCTTCCTCTCAAAGTGAGGATTCTTATGTTGGTGGTGTTGTTTGTCCACCATCTTCTCCTATTTTTATGGGTGTAATTCTTGATGGTGATTTATACGAGGACTCTTTGGCATCTCTGCCTATCAATTTTTGTCCTCTTTACATTGTTAGTGACGACACATTTTCTAAGGATGAGACACTTGTACCACCTCTTCCTACTACTCATGATACATATTTTATTATTGTTGATCACTTAGATGAGGTACCTTCACCTCCTACACCTAATGATGCAAATTCTGATACATTGGTTTTAGCTCATATCTTTTATTTTTTTATGACTATTGGCAGTACCCTATCAAACCCTAAGCCAATCATTAATCATATGGAATTGATTCTAGCACTTTAAGATCAGATGAACCAACTAGTGGTGGATAGTGACATAATATTTGGTATAAAATTCAAGTGACTTGTAATATCACATAACTTTGTCATTCAATCAACTTAAGCTCACTTTAGTGGATTATATATTATTCAATGGAAAGATTGGTACAATGATTCCTAGCTACCACCTTATATAATTCATGAAAAAATAATGAGGTTGGTGAGGTGGATCATGGTATGAAAATTATATCTCCTTGGGAAACCCATACACATGTTGAACACTACAAAATCTTATGATTTTATCCTTCCAAGGTTTAAAATTTTTGGTCTTAAGGTCTTAAATATAGTTTCTGATTTTCTACACATAAAAATTGTTTCATATTTTTCCCCAAGGTTACATTGATCTAATGTTTTTTCCCCAGGGTTACATTGATATAAGTATTTTATCAATTCATCGAATCATGAAGAATGATTAGGTCACATGCCTAGTATGAAATCCATTATGGTATAGTCAATTCTTATCCTAGCATTCAAACTCAGCCAAAACCCACACTCAAAACTTATGAAACTATTTAGGCCTTTAGAAACTCATGTTGTAGAATTCTTTTCTATACTCTTCGACTCATGGAAAGGATTCCCTTATTTGTTATCTATAGAAGAAACTTGTTGGCATACAACATTAGTCTAATAACCCATCATGTACTAAATTTGGTATGCATCCACTTGATGCACTCTTACAGTGTGATCTACTAGATTATAAGCAACCCATTTTTCATGTTAATCCTATTATTCTAGACAATATTTTTTTTCCTACTATTATTACACACATTACACATCCCATTATAGTTCCACCTAAACATATGCCTGCTTATTTTGATCAATATACCACTGTAATTGGCTCTTGCATGCTTCATTACATGGGTCATAGTACCAAATTTGTCATCATTGGGAAGTGCCTATTGGGCATTATTCACCCTATACATCTTGTTATGTGGATTTCTTGGCATGGCCTTAGTTATGATGCATGTGCTTCATATTCATTGGGATCTATTGATAGAGCTACATCTTTTGGTTACTCCACTTTTCATAATATTATGAAATTCATATGGGATTTTCTATACCTTAACTTAGGTCTATTAAATCTGAGATTAAAGTACTCTAACATGATCTACCTGACACTCCTTTAGATTTTACCTTGCATTCTTATACTATGGAATTTGCACCCACACATATGTAGGAATCTTCATCCACCATTAATGTTGGCATTTATAGTGTTCTTTGAGATGACCCTATAGGTGATGCTCCTCTACCACTCAGCTTCTTTGACCACACATTGTTCCTCCTAGCTTTTGATGTTTTTTGGTTTTTTGATCTCTTTATTAGGAATATGTGTTTTTTGGAGCCTACATCTCTCATTTCACATATGTCATATACTACAAATTGATTGCATTATGGAGTTTATTGCATCACTTGGAGATATTTTTGTTATTTGGACCTTTATTTATAGTCATATTTAGAGTCATTGAGATTTTTTTCATGTTTTTATGTTTTATGTTTATCACTTACTCTTTAGATTTTGACTATCCCATCACTACTAGGGACATATTATTGATAAATTTGTATACGTGCCTTTGATGTTGAAAGTCTCCTTTAGATTTGTTATGGATTTTGATCTCCCTCTGAAGAGTAGCTAGTTTGGTGCAACATAGTGTAAACATTTTAGCTTTTTGTAGTGGGATTGGCCCACTGATATAGATATGTTTTTGAGTCACTACACCAACTTAAGAATTATGTGGGGGTGTGTGCATGTACTACTTTAGGTTTTATTCTTCTTGCTATCCTTTGGAACACAATATTTTATTTTAGGGGAAGTTTATTGAGTGCATCTTTTGTTCAATGGGATTCATTCCATCGAGTGAACCTACTATATTTTTGTGTTAATATTTTGAGTCATGTTTTTTGGGATACCTTATGTTATATTTTTTCTTCTTCACTCTCACTATGGTTATAATGGTTTTTTGGTACTTTAAAATGATCATTTCATCCATGGTAACTCTTTTTCCCTAGATTGTGATTAATGTTTTTTATAGAGTGATCCTCGTATAGAGTACCAATTACTATTTGACTTTGTGGTTACATCAACTGTACATCCATGTATTCTAGTAATATGGATTGGTTACTATATGAATACTTTTTATTTCATTATGATTTATACATGGGTACCTGATCAAGCGTAGTTGTTGGGACCCATTAGTCTCTTTACATTCTCTACTCTTAATGGAGGGTTTTGGAGTGGACATGTTTACACTAGATAGTGCTTTGGGCTTTTACCAAACTCATTTTATTTTTGTCTATGTTCACACTCACTTATTATTTAAGCTTGTTTTGGGAGTTTGTCATTTGGTTTGGTTTGAGAAGTATTTACAAAAAATAGACTATGCAAATATTTCTCATAAAAAACCAAATAACAAACTCCCAAAATAATATTAAATCCTAAGTGAGTGCCAACATAGATAGAAACAAAACTAGTTTTATAAAATCCCAAACCACTAGCCAAGTTAGTGCAGATAGTGAGTGAGAAAAGAGAAAGGAAAGGGACTAATGGGTCCTGGTAACTAGGACTAATTAGGTACCCATGTATAAATCATAGTAAAATATAAAGTATCCTTATAACAACCAATCCATCTGATCAGAATATAGATACATCAAATTTTTATGACCACCAAGTCAAATAAAAAGTGGTATTATGTATGAGTCTTAATATGTAAAAAACACTTATAAAAAACTAAAGAAAAAGAGTTACTATAGATGAGATGTCTCACCATAAAGTATACAAAAACTAGTAGAACCACAGTGAGAGTGAATAAGAGAAAATATGTTTCGAGGCATCCCAGAAATCAAAACTCAAAATCTCAACACAAACCTATAGTAGATACACTCAATAGAATGAATCCCATTGAATAAAATATGCACTCAATCAACTGCCTCTAATAGAAAATGTGGTGTGCTAAGTTATAACAAAAAGTACAACACTAGAATCAGTATGTGCACATATTATATTTAACATTTTGAATCAACAAGAAGAGGGCATACATGGTTTATCCTACCTTACATCCAAAAAACTTGATTCCACATTTTGATCACAGTCTCACTTATGTTTTTTCATTAATTTTTTTTTATGGTTTGCATTTATATGTATTTATGTTTAGGGTTTTCAAATTATATTTTAATTTATATAACATTTCCTAAATAATTTTTTTATTTTTATAAATTTAGATACACAATTTTATGGACCCATTTCCTGAAGAAAATGTTGAATAAAACTATGATAAAAATCCTTAGCATTTTGACTTAATAGAAGAAGAAGTTGAATTATATGAAAAATGTAATGTAAATATACAATAATTACCAATTATTATCAATAGTTTTCATCACTTTTCAAGTGATAGTGCATGCAATTAATTTCCCAATACATTGGAGGCTATTTTTAATGATGTGTGAAATGCCACTTCCCAACTTGATGTAATGTTGCATTGAAGAGAGGTGTTAAAGAACATTATTATGATAAATTATGATATGAGGATGTTAGAGATAATCTTAAAAACTAATAATTGTATGGTTATTTTTATAAACTTTGAAATAAACAATCACCATCAATAAGTTGAAAACACATTTGCATTGATTTGTGTGTTCATCCAGAGATTAAAAAACTTTTAGGATAGGTGGTGGATGGTGTTTGATGAGCCTTTATTAAATAATAATAAGTTTACATTATATTTTTTGAGATAAATTTATTTTTATATTGTTCTTCAAAAAAACTCAAATTATCTCAACATGAAGGCCTCCCATAGTAGGGCAGGTTGGTCCTTATTTGATATACATGATGCTAGAAGGGACAAAAACCATTATAACTAAGTATATATACATATAAGGATAATAATAGATTATTTATTATATGTATGGACACAATTGAGGTAGTTTTTATTCTTACATAGGTTATGATTGACAATGGGATGCACACATGATGAGTTATACACATTCTATAGGTGGTGGCACATCTAGTAGTGTCCCTCCTACTATTGATTCTAGTGTCCATATTACTATTATAAACATAATTATTAGTCATAATAAAGTACATTTACATCATGTCACATGATGTGTAAATAAGTGTGTTGTACCTCATGTTTAAGTTATACATACACATATTACACATTTGGATACTATATGTACAATTATTTAACACACTAGTAATTAGTTTTCTATGACATTTATAGTTACTTCAACATATTTGGACAAAAACATAGAATAATATATTCCATCTAAAAATTATTTATACCTATGAAAACCATTATGCCTATGTATATTCCATTTTTAGTTGCTTTAATACCTCAAGACACTAACATGCCAAAGTATGTCATTTTTAGTTGCTTCAACACCTCATGACACTAAAATGCAAGAGTATATGCCATTTCAATTACTTCACCATATTCCTTCATCACATGAATAATTATACATGGTTTATATTCTTTACTTTTGTACTTGTCACATATGTTTATTTTTAATTATTCTTTTTTATGTCAAATAATATTAAGTTTGTCTTTTAGTATATATTTACTTAATTGTCTAATATTTTACTTCTTTAATTTTTTTCTTGTATAGATGATCACTGATATTTTAGGTACCTCAAATACCTTATATTCAAATTTTTAGGCTAAAACTAGCACTGTAGTACTGTAGAATTAGGTTTGAAAAGTTAAAAATTACTTAAAGTTGATATATATTAGTTAAATAGTTTGTATACACCATAGTTTTAGTATAGAAGGAATAGTTTTTATCTGTTTATATCTCTCAATATTTGTGTACAAAATAAATAACATTAATTTTGATTTATCTTAAACTAGTTTTAGTTTTACTTAATTCATAATTTACCTCTTTCTTTGTTGGTTTTATATATGATGAGAGATGTTATGAGTACTATGCATGGATTAGAACAAAATTTGACTTATGTTGAAATTTCATCTAAAGATCCAATATCCCCCAAACAATGCATGATTTAGATAATGAGATTGGTTGGAACACATAATAAAATTATTTTTAACTTCAAGTATTAATACTCTACATCATATTTATATTTATATGCACATCTAGATGTAACCCTATATGTACATGCTCAGTAGGATTCTCTATTATTGATATATTTATAGTCATGTATCCCAAGATAACTATTTAAGTGGTATGTAGTGAGTCTATAATCACGCTATCAAAAAAAATCTTGGAAACTCTATAGTTTTACATATATCATTTTCATTCATTAAATTGTATCTCTCAGATGTTGTGTAGGTACAACCATTTTTTTAGGTTTTAGAAGAGGTATTTGGTATGTCACATACTAAGAGGAGAGTTTCTTCCCATAATGAGTCATGAAAAACCACTGATTATACATTTGTGGTGAGGAAGAATAATTTATTTGGAGGCAATGAAGAGCAAGAGAGTTAGTTATTTTGTTATGGGTAGTTGTACTCACAATCTATTGTGTAGGTTGATATGGACCACATTGTATGCCTATATAGCACATTTTGTTTATGTATATTATTTTATAGATTGTATTTGGATATGTCAAATTTTTATGTCATTATGAAATAATTTGGATACATGTGTACATACTATTTTTACATATGTAGATATGAATCATACATTTTTATAATTCATGTATACATATTTAATTCTTATATGTCATTATTATTTGTTGATTTTTTTTTTTTACATAGATGTTATCTTTCTTGAAAGTATTCCTAAATGAATAAGCTTTTAATAACGGTTGTGTTAATGTTTGCATATAGTTTAAATTTTTTAATTTCATGAAATTGATGTATTGACATTATAATGAGTACAATGTAGTTATTTTTGTGTGCACATATATGTTATGATTCTTGACCTATGTGATGGTTTCTTAGCATTATTATGTAAATTTTTAAATAAAGAAATAAAGAATGAAATTATATTAATGTCCACAAATGACCAAAAGTAAGTGAATAAGACTGAAGGAAATAACCATTAGCAATAGAAAGTTCTAGGAAGAGAGAACTAGAGAAATAAAATATAAAGACATTTTGATTTTTTTATCATTGGAATAACTTTGAATTATGAAAATTACTATTTATAAAATCAATATAGTATTTTATTATAATAAATATAAATTAAGATAATTATTAAGTATTAAATATAAAAATAAACCATGAAATTCAACAAGATTAAAGTTATCACATGCATAATTAACAATAAGGCATATCAACTCACAACATAAACTTAGATTTGTCATAATTATAGAGATATTGTGTATTCATAGAATGTGCATATAAATATTAAACTTTGAATAGCCAATAATGAGCATATAAATTCATGATGAGTGACCTTGTCATGAACATAAACTTATTTAGTATAGACACAATCTATATATATTCAAATATTATTAGACTAGATAAATTCTCAATTTTTTCACCTTCATGTGTAGTCAAAAATTATATGATGTTGAATATCTTTCTATATTCTTGATGATAATGTAAAGTATCAATAATTACTTTAATTTATATTCACATTTTGCTAATGTGGAATAGAAAAAACTAAACCAAATACCAATGATGGAAAAATAGATGTCTTATGAGCATGTGACAATGAATACTCAAGACAAATCTCATAAAATATATCTATCTATGCCTTAAGTGGATTAATCATATATTTTAATTCACTTTGTTTGTGAATATATTTTGATTCACTCTATGTATCTATCTCTACACCAAATTCAAATTGTTGTTAGAAGGTTTTCCTATATTTGGAACTCTCTCTTACTAATTATTTTTCTATAATTAACATGGGCACATGTTTCAAGATATACATGAGGGTTAGAGACAATTAATCAATGCATAAAATTACATAGGTAAGTCTTATGATCACTCCTAGATGATTTAAGATGAGGGAAACATGGCAACATGTTTTATCTCATAACAAAATGTCTCTTAGGGTACCAAAATTTGGTCATTGGGAGGTGCATATTTTGAGTCTCTATCCCAATCAATGAATCGTATGTAATGACACATCCATATGAGAATATAAATGGTTAAATGGACTCTATATACTATTCATCAA